>VZTX01028741.1:0-146438 GCA_013400915.1 Pardalotus punctatus | reverse complement strand
TTACCAACCCGCTGGCAACCAGGGAGTTACCAACCCGCTGGCAACCAGGGATTTACCAACCTTCTGGCAGCCTGGGAATTACCAACCCGCTGGCAGCCCGGGAGTTACCAACCTGCTGGCAGCCTGGGAGTTACCAAGCTGCTGGCAGCCCAGGAATCACCAACCTGCTGGTAGCCTGGGAATTACCAACCTGCTGGCAGCTCTGCCATCAGCAAGGACTCGGCACTGCAAATGCCAGGGAGGTTTCTATGCCCATCCGACACAGGGACTCAGACCATGGGACACTCCCAGAATCCATGGAACTGATATGAATAGGAAGATATTGGCACCCAGTCCCTCATCCAACAATGCAGTTCGGCAGGATTCACTACACAACCCCTCAGAACCATCTATTCCAAAATGCCAAACCCACCCCAAAAAGCTTTAAACAGTTACACAGCCTCCTGCACATCTCACAGTAAACACAGTCAGACCTATGCAGATCTTGTCACCTGTCTACACAAACCAAAACCAGTTTCTCCAAAGAAAAAAAAATAATTAAAAAAAAAAAAACCAACAAACCCATAGACACAAGACTCAGCTTCATGGAATGACTGTGAAATGCCGACATAAACCAAACCTCCAAAACTTTACTGCTCTGGAGAGGGAAACATTGAATTACCAACATCTTTACATTTCAATCAAGTACAAATTTAACTTTGTTTTTAATTACCGATCAGATTAAGACCATCAGGACTGATTTATTATACAAACAGCACAGAATCCTTTTAGGATTTGGTTGTTTCTATATAAAATTATAAAAGGACATATAAAATAAAGTCTTTACATCCACAAACTAATCCAAAGCAGAAGAGAATCTATGTAATAAACATTTTGTAAACAGCAGCTCACATAAAAAGCCATTTTTTAACACATTCCCAATCAGACTGTCAGTGTACATGCACAAACATACACTGTACTGCGCAGAACTCCTAACCAAGGACTGCTGTATGTCTTAGCTTCCATTTCAACCTCTTCTTAACCAAATCCCATGTGGCTTGCCCGCTCTCTTAATTTGAACCTCATCCTTTCCTGCTTAGTAGAACGTTTTTAAAAAATCTGCATTTTAGCAGTGTTCGTTAATAGAATAAAAACATGCTTTGCAATTTGTTGTTTTGTTGGGTTTTTTTGTAACTATACACATAATTATACTAATTCACTTAGGAAAAAAAAAAAAGGAAATCATAGTGGTTTTCAAATACTTTGCTTATTAAAAATACCATAATCACTTCACTGCTTTACTTAAAAAGTCATTTTGTTATAAATAAGTGCATTTATTTTGCATATATATAGCCAATGATAAACCACTCAAACACAGCCCTGGGTATAAGGCTATAAGAAAGCTACTGTCAATAAAATATCCATAATATGACTCAATATGCACAGTCATGCTATTTGCAAACAGACAGAGGGCAGAAATTAAACTGTACAGCTGGCCTGGCGTACAATTCACCAATGATTAACAGCAAACACATGATTTTGAACAGGGTGGGACTGCACAAAATTCCTCCCGTGTTCGGTGTCTGTGTCACAGGTGAGGCTGCAGCCACGGGGATGTGTCCTAATGCGGACACGGGAGATGCATTCTCGTGAAAATGTTCAGAGACACCAGCATTGCTTTCTGTCAGCTCATACATTTGGACAAGTGACAATAATGATAACCCCAAGTTTTATTTCCAATAACAGATGCAGCCTGAGGGCAACAGTACAAGTTGTGTCTTATGTCTTTCTATACCCTTCACCAGCCTCCACACTGATCTCCATCTGCTTGGCCCTTCCTTGAAGGTTCCCTTTAGATTTGAATTTGTGCCTCTCAGTCAAGCTTCTGACCAGCTGGCAAGCAGAGGATGAAAATCCCAGATACTACCCTTGGTTCAGGACCGAAGCACGCGTTCCCACCAGGCAGGCAGCTCGTGTGTCCGGGCTGGATAACGCTGGTTCACAAGGAGGCTCATTAGCTCAGGGGATTCAAAACAAATGGTCCTAACCAGCAGCTCACCCCCTAAGCCTGAAAGGTGCTGGGAAGGGACACTGAGCTCTGCTGTACATTGAATTAGCCGAGGTAACTTTGCAAACTGCTCCCCAGCTCCTCCATGCCAGGTGCTCTTGGCACACAGCCATCCTTCAGGGCGTCCATCAGCACAAAGAGCATCCAGAGCCCCGACACAGCTGCTCCTGGGGAGGTGACATCAGAACCTGGGAATATGAAAAATGCTCAGGCCAACGGTCCAAGACGTCACGTATTTTTTATTCGTGAGACTTTAGCATGCTGGTTTTCATTCCTCCTCTCATGGATCAAAAGGCCTGAGGTGTTTCCTCCCTGAAGAGCTCTGCTCATGAGAAGTTATTGCCTGCTGCTTTGGAAAGGGGCCAAAACATCACCCTGTTTCACACAAGTCACTGAAAACATCACAGTGGCATAGCTAATGTCAAGGCTAAAATTAAACCAGTGAGAAAGACAAGAAATAAGTAACTCCTGTACAAAGAAAAAAAAAAACAAACAACCCTATCATTATAGCCTACTTCAGGATCACATTCCATTCTGAGAAGTTTGAAAACATCAATACATAACAAATGACATTAAGGTGGCACATTTCATACAACTCACATTTCCCATCTCATAAAAAACAACAATCTCTATCACAAACTCCTTTTGATCAAAGAACAATGGCTTGAACAGAAAGAGCTTCCAGGGATGTTTGTCCATGCAATTAGAAGACCTATCTCAATTTTCAGACAGCTGCATTTAATGACAAAAGTTGTGTCCCTGTTCAACCATTTAATAACTCCTATTATCTGCACAAAAATATTGTGAACAAAGGTTGCTAATACGTTAACCCACTCTGCAGTATTTTATTTAATTGGTAACCCCGGTGGCTTTAGGTATGGCATGAGACCGTCCTTTGAAATCAGTTGCAGAGACACGGAGATAATTGGGATTGATTACAGGACTCAAAGCAGGAGGAACAAAGACTGACAAATTGTAGTCTAAGAAAAGGAAATGGAAGTTTTTTTAGACCTAAACCATGAGGTCACACAGAAATGGGGAAAACGTAGTCTGAATTGTCAAAAGATCAGGATTTTAAGATGCATTTTCTGTTGTACAACTGGATGACTGAGGTAGAGCAGTATCATTTTGTACCTGTATCAGGGATGCTATTTATTATATTTTATTGACTTGAATTTTATTTCTCTTTACTCACACTGACTTCAAGCACAGCCAAGTCATTGCAATGAGAAAATAAAAGTATATGCTGCTCTAGGTGATTCTGCAGGGCATGGAACTGGTAACTCTGAGGCAGACAAGCCATGCTCAAAGGCCAAAGGTCATGAAATTCAGAACTATTTAAAATTCAATCAATTTTGAAGAAAGAAGGGGCCAGGACAGACTCCTATATCTACTCTCTAATTTCAGCAGCATTTTTAGAATAACAATACTCTGGAACATCAACCAGAAGATTTGCTCCACTGCATTAGAATTTAACTACATGCACAGGCTTTTCTCATCTCTCAAGAGTGGGCTAAGCTCAGTTTGACCTCTGTTTGGTTAGGTGAAGAGTGTACCTTGTCTGCCTCGAGTGTAAGGCAAGGATAATTATTTCTCAAAAACACTGTTCTATCCATATTCCCAAGTACCTGCTCTTTTGTTAAGCATTCCTGATCCCTTCTCAACTTCTTACAGGAACAGGCTGAACTGTAGAGCAAGCATACAAAACCAAGCCCACAAATAAGCAGAATGAAGAACAAATCCATCTCTAGCCAGCTTCAGCAGTCATCCTCCAGAGCAACTCGGCAAGAGCTGTCAGTGGGAGGCCAACACTCCTTCCACACAGGTACAATCTTCCTCCTGCCAAATTAAACTCTCGAGTAGTAACACTTCAGCCAAGCTGCAAAAAAGGAGGATATTCTGAATTACAAGAGGTTTGCAGTGGTTTAACTACAGCAGGATGATTAAGACCAATAAACCTGCTGGCACTTTCTTAAATTTGCTCAGCAGCTCCTGTTGTGTCAGCCGCGCCACAGGAGTGACACATGATCAGAAAACTGCAACAACAAACCAGAGATGAAGAGAGAAACTAGTTCCCAGGCTCCTCCAGCAAACCGGGGAGAAATTCCTGTTTTCAAGGACTGTTTCAGCAGAAACAAGGCAGAAATTTCAAGAAGGCACACAATCAGCTTAAGGATTTCTTAAGTTGAATAAGTCTATCAGCAATATCACCCCTCCTCTCCCCCTCTCTGGCTGCCGAACTGAGCGCTTTCCCTTCAAGAATCAAACATCAGTGACCTACTTCTGACTTTAGAGATCAAAGATATCAGGCACAGTTCATCCACATTACAGTGCATTGAACGTGGCCTGAAATGAGAGAGTCTGGGAGAGCAAAAGTAACTTAGGTTTCTAATGCTGGATCAAACCAATCAACTTACTCCAGATTTACAGCAGCATAAGTACAAATGGAATTGCACTGTTACCGCTGGTTTCCCAGCCCAGGAGTGGTCTAGCACATACCAGGCCAGCTGCCACAGACATTACTTGTTAGGGAGGGTTCCTTTCCTTCATAACCCATAGGAACAGATTTCACTAGTCAGAAAATAATTATATGGTTTTGCATACTCCAAAAGCCTGTGGAAAAATTACACGTCAGCTGTCAATTTAGAATTTGGGTCTATTGTTTTACTTTATTTTGCTCAGAGTATAAAGCCATTACATGACTAAAATTAAATAAAACTGTTTCCTTGAGAGCTGTTTAAAATATTCTGATGTATTTGTCTTAGAGCTTCATTAATCCATTTCTAATTCATTCTGCAGGTTTACTCAACAGCTGTGCCTGATGTAAACTACAAATCTGGATAAAATTAAAGCTGCTATGCCACTAAATCAGTTTATTTTCAAAGACTTAACAAAAATCTTCTGCTACTTCATGATACAATGGCTTACAGGTTTTTCTACCTACAGGAAAAAAAGTATCTTTGCTGTAACATAAGCACAAGTAAATTCAAATACTAAAGGTTAAGAGTGAAATTCATTTCGATATCAAGCACAGAAAGTATTCTATACCACGATCTACATTTTTTTTTACATTAGAGATCAGTTTTTGTTTTTAAGCTTCCTTGTTCAGTATTGAAACAAATCTGGAACTACCACTTTATTGTTATTTATAGCATTGTAGCAGCTCTCACAACCTGCAATTTTTCTTAAAAGAGACTGGATTTCAAAGAACAGTGAAAAGCAGCTGTAGCTAAGTAATGTTTATGTCAAAGATGATTTACTGTAACAAACATCCATTCCTCTTTCCGTTTAAATAAAAGTATAATTAAGGAGCCTAGTTATATAACACCATCTAAATAAAAGGAAATGCTGCCTTTCCAACATTTTTGGCGATTCCCGGCACTGCAGCACCTACCACAGAAAATCACTCTGGGCTCAGCACTCAGTGGTGTCTTGGGGTGCAAGGAAGGAGTTGAGGTGGCTCCCTATGAATTGTACCCCTGCACCCTTCAGGCTTTGCTGTAGTGTTACTGTATGGCAGAGCTCCGTTCCAATTTAGGAAATGTTACACTAATTGAGTATGCAGGCACACGCTCTCCCCATCTCTGATTAATTAGCACCACTCTAGCTCTTCACATCAATCTTGTGAAAACCACTGTGACTGATCTTGTCTCACTTGGAGCTGAAAATTACTTTGCCAATAGCATAACATAATACTTTGGTATAAACAACAACAAAAAATGGGACTCTTTGGTGGCCTCAGGATCATTCCTTTCATACTGCACATCTCTCCGGTGCTTTTGAAGACAAAGGACAGGATTTTATTACCAGCAGACAAATGCAAGCCAGAAAAATCAAGACAGCACACGGGAAGCTGTGTATTTTTACAGTGATGTCTCTGATCAACAGCAATGTATTTTTGCAACCCTAACACCACTTCAAAGGTCACTCTTGTCTCCACACCCTTCCTTGTGATGAGGAAAAGGCCCATTTAGGAAAACATTCAGGAGCTTCAGGCATTCCAGAGCAACTCCTGGAGGAGCACTGCTAAGGCTGAACACAGCCAGACTACACAGCATGACCCAGGGCCACTCTGCTGCGCTTCCCTTTCTCAAACTTTGGAAGAAGACTTTCTCTCCCTTGCCCAGCAGCCATTTTGAACGAACGCAAAGGAACAACATGAATTGCAAAATGTTTTTTCTCACATTGTCTTTTGCTACTGACAAGTCAAACCGTTGAGCCAAGAAATGTCAGCAATACAGAGATGAAGGCTGATGATTTCAGGGCAGAAGTGAAGTTTTCAGGCAGAATTTCCCTACTGGACCAGGCTGCTTTCATCACGTGCATCTCAACTCCCAGGCTCGCCCAAGGCTGCGCAGCTGGCTCCGTGCTCCCAGCCCCATTGTTTTACACATTCTGCTTCCTCACCGTGCTCAGCCCAGATTTCACAGGCCATATTGTCTGCCTCTGAATTCACTCACCACTTTTAACCCAGACTTCACTAAGCTCCTCAAGCTTTACGTTCCTGACAAAACCGTACTACATGTTTTGCAGCAAATCCCAGCCTTTCCGTGATCTCCTGAGAGCTGCAGCCTTCCAGCTCAATGTACTTCTGTTACGGCCTTGGGCTCCAACATGCAAAACACAGCACGTCAAGGGGACTGACATCTACCCCTGCTCTTCCACCACCACGTTTTAGCAAGACCACCAGGAATTTCCGCGTGCCTCCCTGCACGGGGAGATGGGGAGGAGCAGTGGGAAGCACAGCAATGGGAAGCACAGCAGTGGAAGCACAGCAATGGGAAGCACAGCAGTGGGAAGCACAGCAGCCCTCGCTGGGCGACTCCTGTGCCTCCAAGCCCTCTCCCTCCTCCCCAGTCCCGGTGGGAAGCAGCTCATGTCGAGGAGAGGATGTGCCCTCTGCCCGAAGGGCTGCAAAAGCAAACACGGCTCCCTCCCGAAGAGGCGTCAGGATCTCGGTGAGGCTGTTACCCTGATCCTATTTCTGCTTGTTTTGGCTGCCTCCCTCGCCCAGTGCTCCAAGGAAAAGCCCTACGTTCCATTTATAGCTGTAGAAACTGGGTGAGAAACAGATTTGCCACTAAGTTGAGACTGAAAAGGTTTTAAAACCAGCCATTTCCAGAAGGTTTACAAAGGCTGAGATTCTGAAAGTGTCCCGAGGGAAGGAAAGAACCTCTCAGAAATTAATGGGAATTAAATGTCCAAAACCCATAGGCAATTCTGAAAATCCTATCAAAGTATCTAATACTTCTATCTGTCAAAGACACTAACATTTAAAACAAAAGTGATTTTATCACCAGCTAAGAATCAGTTTTCAAGTGAAAGAATTGCAAAATATTAAACCAATTAGTCTGTTTGACAACTTGACATGATTCCTCCCAGATGATGAGAAAGCTGCAGCATGGCAGGAAATAGTAAGATCATGACATAAAATGAGAAGTAACTTCCAAGAACTCTCAGAAATCTGTAGGTCAGAGCTCAGGCCTATGCATGAAGAAATAAGAATTTCTTCGTATTTGGCGAGTATAATGTGGGTATTTACTACCTAGGCTTAAGATTTATGATCCCCTTAACTATCTTTTAACCTGCTTTGAAGTGCTTAGGGTTTATAAATTCCTGATAACTATTCACTTTTTTGTGCTTCTATCTTCTTGCTTTGTCACCTAAACCAAAGATCTTGTATATTCAATATGGATATTTGAATGCAGCATGTACTAACCTTTCTCAGAGCCTTTTCTCATATAACCAGCTTTAGCAGATTACTCATTTGAGGCAGGGATACTTGTTCAGCTTGTGTAAGACAAAACCATGCCAATGTGAGTGGTAAAGGAAATTTAAATTTAAGCTTCATTTTACATGGGGGAAAAAACCCCCACCACATTTGAAAGCTATAAAAGGTCACATCAGTAAACAGCAGGGATTCAGAGACACAACTGCTAAATGTTCCCTATGCAATGTAACAGTTTGTAAAAAAAGGGGAGAAATGGTGACATTAAGAAACACATTTCCTGCTACTTCAGACAGTATGGTTAAATTCAACCTCACATCCTTATTTGACCTATGAAATTAAGCTATGTGCCTCCCAACTCACACACACACATTTTCATACAGTAAAGGTTTATATGAAAATGCCTCATTTGCTGCTAGGAGTGACTTGTCTTCAATTGGTTTCATGGGGACACAAAACAGGATCATTGTCAGCCCAGCTCACCAATCAGAAAATGCCAAAGCAGCGTTTTACCACAATTCCCCAGACCTCTATTTCTGACTACTCTGACATTGTAAGAAAGAAGATTCAATTAAACAGATTCTTTAGGCTTACTCATCCAGCATTTTATGAACCATCTCACCTCTTATCAGGCTAAACCAGATATTTATTATAACAATAAGGAGATTTCATACTAATGTTTCACATTCACTGAAGCTAGAGATATTAAACAAGATCATTTACTGCTGTCTGCTGCCATTTAAAAAACTGCATTCAGAAAACGTGAGGTGTTCAAAGGTTAATTTGGATTCATGTCAATGGACTTTGCTAACTTCTCCCAGTCCTTGACTCCTGTGCTTCCTTGAGGACACAGGGGCCCTTCCACTTCACGTGGAGCTGAGCTCGGATGCTCGGAGACAGGAATGGCTCTGCCCACACTCCATGCTCTGGTGATCTCTGCCAACCCAACCCACTCAGTCCTTACAAGCAGATTTTAAATAGCACCTGAATTTTCTAGACATCCAGGTGTAACAAAGCAGAATAGACTTCTGGATTTTTTAAAAAGCCCTCATCAGCTGGATCGACCCGGAGGGGGCTCAGTCCGGGACCCATCCCGCCTGCTCTGAAGAGTTTAAATCACAGTCATTGCTCCCCCTTCCCTGCACTAAAGGAGGTTCACACAGCCTTCAGCAGGGGAGCTTGCTGTCACTGCCCTGGCCCTGCAGAGGGGAGTCACAAGGAAAGTTTCTGGCCACTTCCTCCAGAGCTCCTGAAAATGCACACAGAGACTGACCCCAAGGCTGGCCCGTCTGCAGCTGCTGAACCTGGGCACAAGCCACAGGGAAAGGACGTGTGTCCCTGGGGCACAAAGGGTTAAACACCCCCAAGTTTAGCCAGCAAGAAAAAAACCAACACAAGAGATGTTCCTCCACGCTTAGCCAGCAACCATGCCCAGGCACTAACACAGTACAACCAGGCAGAACCAAGAAACACATAAAGAAACACAAATTAAACTAAAATCTAACTCCAAATAGGGAATGGATAACTACACAAAATTTAATAATTAATTTCTTTGTCTCTCCTTCTTTAAAGAAAAGTAGACTAACAATATACAATGGGCCAGATCATGAGAAAGCCAGATGGCTGGATCTTGTGGAATTTGGAAACGAGATATGAGAGAAGCACACAGAGAGGGAAGAGCAATAGTATTTTAAAACCATTATGCTGCCGATGACACATTTTAACATATTAAAACCATATGCCTTTTCTTCCTAAAACAGTACCAGTCACTAGGCCCCTGAATATAAATCATGCTATCCATGCTTTAAGTACTAGCTTGGCATCTATTCCTATAAAATAGCAAGTATCCATGCGATAAGAAGACACTATTTCCACGAAAACCAAATGTTACCTTTACATTTATTTTCTTTTTTCTAAGTCTTCTACTTTTCTCCTATTAAACAAAACAAATCACTGCAGAAGCATTCACACTATCATTTGCCCCAATGTATCTTGGTCCCCAGCAATGCTCCTGTTGGCACTACAGTTACTTATGGGAAGCACAACATTCTTTTTTCCTTCAGCTGATGTGAAAAGGATGTTCTTCACCAAAGTCAGTTCCGGGTTATAAATAAGCTGTACTTCAGTCTCAGGACACAGAACAAGTTTGCAGTGGCATTAGCTGTGTATTTAGTAACAAAGAGACGGTGAGTTTCTAAGTTGACACTTGAAATTAAGTACAAGCTTCTTCCATGGGAAACGTTCTGGGTCAGGCTGCCTGTGTGGGAGTGCAAGGTCATCACCAGCACCATTTTCTAGCTCCCAGTGTGCACTAAACTCATCATGACAGAGAAGGACTGAATGTTCTCCCTGCTCCCCACACCCTGCACTCCCCAGCTGCTGCCCCATGGAGAGGGAGATTCCTGAAGGAGGAACAAAGGGCACCTCTGCAGACAGCTCCGGGCTGAAAGCTGGTTTCACAGACAGTAAGTGTGGCAGAGGAGGAGGCTGATGGAGGAAGGTGGGGCAGTACACAGGATTCCTGTTCGGCAGGGAGATCTGCACAGCAGGGTACAGGAAAGAGCACTCGGCTGTCCAGCGCATAAATTGCTTTGGTGGCTCCTGAAGTGCTTAAACCATGGAAGCGCCCTCAGACAGCAATGCAAATTACACTGCTATGCCAGGGCTGTCCCACTGTGGCAATTGCAGGAGAAATTCATGTTCAAAGCCTCTCCCTGAGCTAGTGAGCAGTGAAACGAATCTCACTTTTACAGGGAATGGAAAGTGGAAAGCAGGCACTTATCTGGCTAAGAGGGTAATTCCACAGCACAGGAAACATAACGCAGATGTGGTAGCTTGGCATTAATATTATTAATGTACTGTGGCCTATATGGCTCCATTAGCACTGGGCTTCCGTGGGCCAGATGCTCTCCACAGACACAAGAGGAAAGCTCAGGTACAGCAGCGAGCTCTGCGGAAGGAAATGCCAAGCAAGGCAATCTGTAAGGTAGCACTCCTTCATTCAGTGGCGGTGCCTTTTAGAAAGCAAGAAATGAATGATGACTTCTGAAAGCATCTAAAACCCAAAGCAAAAACAGCTTCTCTTTTTCAAAGCCTTTCCCTTCCCTATTTACAAAGAGTATTTTCTTCCCCCTTCTGCAGGAATGCCACAGTGTAAATCTATGGCAGCAAGGCACGTCTGGCCATCCGGGAAGGTGCCAAGCCAGGAGAGCAGCTCAACCACCACATATTCCAGCCCCATGCTTTTCATTCTTAACTTAACCATCAAATACTTTCCAATGCCAGAGAGCATTTACTGCCAGAAAGCTATTTTCTGCTGTGCACTCATCGTTCAAATAAACAAGAGAAGAAAAGGAAAGGAAAAAGAGGTTAGCATAAGGTGCTGGGGAAATCCAGAAATCAGAAAAAAAACTATATGCTCTTTTTAGAAACATGCGTATCTGAACATCATGTAACAGCTTTTAATAGTGGTGGTGCTGGGATGTTTTATTTTCTCTTTTAAACTAACAGAAAGCAGGAACTGGCCTTGATGAATCATCCATGGAATATGATGAACCAAGAACGTGCTTGGAGGCGAAGCTCATTTCTACCCAAAATGGGTGCTTAAGAAGCTCCTGGCTGCCTTGGGCCCATATAGCTAACAGTCTCTTTTTATTAAAAACAAAACAATTTCTTCTAAATCTGAAATCCTGAAAATTTTCAATAATAGCACTTTTATCTTCACATCATTCTCTACATGTCTTGCAATCTTTACCTCATGCTTCATCACTGTGATTAAAGTTGCTGAACCAGCAGATACTGGGAATTTGGTCAAGTGTCGAATCCTGTTATTCTACTATTATAGGACTATGAAAAAGGAGTCACAAAACAATTTATTATCGTACTGAGCCAAGATGGAAGCTCAGTCTCTGTCCCTGTCTAGTCACAGCGCTGAACACCCAGAACAGCAAGAAGAAACACAAGGTCCTCTGCTCCTGCAATACCACGTGGATATCCCCATGGATCAGCGTGCCCTATGTGTACTTAGTAATTATTGCTCCTCGAACTGGAGGGTTTAGAAATTAGGTGGGCATTTATATCCTTTCCCAGACCACATTGCATGTGCAAAAATGTTTTGGTATTTTGTAAAGTTGTGGTTACGTTTAGTTTGTGTTTCTGAAATCGTTTTATGACCTACACTCATCAGCAGATACAAAATTAAAAGACTCAGGAGTAAGTTCAAAACATTTTTGACCCTTTAATTCCATCACTTCTTTCCTTAAGGGCCCAGACAACCATCTCTAACTGAAGATCTGGCCTTCTTTTAACCTATGCTTAAATCCATTATTCTCAACACTGACTTAACACTGGGTCTGCTCCCAGGCCCATTCCTTCAAATGTTTTTACATGAGGAGTTGGTGTCTTTGCCCTTCTTTGTTATAAAAAAAAACTTTCAAGTTCAAATACCATATGTTCAATAGCGAACTTAAAGTGGGACAGCGCACTGAACTCATTCATACAAAAAGGGTAAAAGGGTAAAACAACTTGTGCATTACTATCATCATCCCAAACCACTAATTGTGGCAAGTAATTTAAAACACAGGAAGGTTATCTGTCTTCATCTTGAAGAAATTTAGGTGAATCCACGCTTTCCTGTTAAAGGGTGTTGTCCAAAACTGCTCAACAGAAGTCTGCAAAAATAATCTTTCTCATTCTGTTTGAAAAGCAGTGCTTGGAGCTTTTCCCATTAAAAAAGGAAATGGGCTTGTCTGAAGTGCAAAGCCTTCATATTCTTCAAAGAATACAAACAACCAAACAACCTAAACCTTTTTTGGGGGAGTTGAGGGAAGAGAACGGAAGCGCTTATAACGTGGGATGACTGGATTTTTATCTTGATGCCATAAGGAGACTCAAATATGCAGTCTGACTAATAATTGTTTAACTTAGCTTCACTAAAGTAATTAGTTTAATACATAAAACAGCTCGATGACAAAGAGGCAGGAATGTTCTGGTTTAAATACAACAATGAAATGAAACTTTCCCAAATAACTCCTAATCTTTAAAGATAAATCTGCTCTCTAGGTTTACACTAGCAGAATACAAAATGGTTTCCTGAGATATTCTGGACAGTAACTGTGTGTTATAAAGGAGCTGCTAGACAAGAGCTATTTTTTATTTTAAATTACCTCAGCCAGTCACCTCTCTGCATTCTGAGGTTTCTCTTGTTGCTATTCATTCCCTGGTTTTAAATGCTCTGGGTGGTTTTCATCATCCTGGTCCTGCTCTTCGGAAACACAGGATGCTGCAGCCAGGAATGGAAGATGACCCCAAGTCTGGAAAGGGGCCAGCACCCATACGGTTCTGGAGAAATTTGCTGCTTAAGCACAAAAGGCTGGCTCTGTGTAATGGGTGACACAGCCCTGACTCCCACAGCAGCAGGAGGAGCTGAGGGTACGTGTGGTGCAAAGGAAGACTCCTGACACACATCACATTCCTCCTGAGCTCTTCCCCCCAGCTCGCACTTCCCTCTTTGCTAATAATAAATGTACTCGTTTTCTGCCAGCCACCCTTTCAGCCAAAGGGAACCCCAACACATTCACACCACTACCCAGGAGAAACAATGTCTTCTGCAATTAAAATTAAAAAAAAATAAAAAATATATATATAAAAAACCCAAACAGGAAAATCACAGCAGAAGGAGACTACCTCTGTAGGGTGTAAAATGACTAAAAGAAAAGCTAATGAGTGCCCAGGAAGAGGGCCAGCCATAGCTGAGAAGTGTAATCTGGAACTTGGAATCAGGGGTACTTTTGCTGCCAAACATATGTCACGAGCTGTTCCAGTGACTGTCTGTCTGTTCTGCTCCAGGAGCCAGCTCAAGAAGGCAGGCAGGTCCCTGCAAACATTCTTCCAGTTTTGACCTAGAGACTGCAAAGCAAAGGGATTATTCCATTTGCATGAAGATTGTGCTTGAGGCAGTGAGGAAAAACTGCAGCAATGAAATTCTAATCTGCCGATATATTTATAGCTGAAACATGGCTTGCAAATAAGAATTCCAAAACATTTTAAGAGAGTCTTGCAAACAAGGACAATTTCATACATTTCATATGATTTCATAAAGACCCAGCACCATAAAAAATGAATCATAAAACGGGTGACAAAGACAACTGATTAGTTCATCTTCTTCATTTCCTGCCATGGCAAAATTTTTCTCCAGAGTATATTTAAAAGCACATTCTAGATCTTAACAAAATTAGTTAACCCTACAACTATGGGTGGCATAGCAAGAATAAGCGGTTTCTTGCACTGAAATGGTCTAAAAATTATGAAAGAAAGAAAAAAAAATTAAGATCCTTCTTGCCATGGATCTCTTTTTGCTACGAAATCCCAAAATGCACAATTCTGGGGTACTGCAGCTGCCAGAAAGTCTGTTCAGGTTGCAGAGCCAGCCGATTTCACAAGGTTATGAGAAGCATGACAGAGGACACTGAAGCAGCAAAGCACTTTAAAGGACTCCAGTGAATGGGAAGTCTAAATTTTTTAGAGAGCAATATATTGAAAATTATTTAGTTTAATCAACTGGCCTGACTTCTGCACTTAACTTTAACCCCTTACTCCTACTGCTCACCAAAAAACTCTCTAAACAACTCACAAAAATCCCTGCATTGTGTAGTCGTTCTTCCTGACCGCCTGGTCCACAGACATTACAGGTTACAAATCCACCTTTTCCACCCTTTGTATGTCACTGTCTTCGTTTTGGGAATGAGGCAAGGATCTAACACTTGGTGTATTTATTTACTTCACCTGCAAGCATCGTATTCATATTCTTTGATTTGTTTCAACCTCCCCTGCACTGCTGTGCATGAAAACATTCTCTGGCAAATGGACTGAACAAGGTCTCTGCTCACGCGGGCGATGCATTGGAGATCTCCCCACCTTGCCCCTCCAAACACATCCCTGGGGTGCCCCTGCCCTTTCAGCAGGACCCAAAAGATCAGTGAAACACAGTCTGAGCTCCATGGCTCCTTCCCTGGGGAAAGCTGTAAAGGAAAGGGCCAGGTTCTGGCTGATTGCAAGTCAATAGCAATGCAACTCCTTCCCGGAGAGAGAAAAACCCGCAGTGCCAGAGCTCCTCAGTGCATATTTGACAGCGCTCTTGTACATCTTTATTGAGTTTCCACCAGGCACAGAAATTATTTGGAGTACCCTGGAAATCCTGTAAACAAAGTAGTTCTAAGATTTTGGCTTTTGTTGTGACAAAGCAAAGCCAGAAGACAGGCAGCTAAAAGAAGTTAGAGGTATTTTAAAAAGAGGTATGTCTAGGATATTTCTGTTGTCAGCTTTCATTTAAATCCCTAGACACTGTTAAATAGGCATTCCAGTATGTGAAAAATACATACAGGATATGAATGTTTTTCCTAAGCATGTAAGGGGTTCACACTCTCTTTCTTAAAAAGAACATTCTTGCTGTCTTTGATGTTGTAAATCGTATTATGTAAAACAGACTGTTGTGTAAAATAAATGATGGCACACGATTCTGCAAGAAGCTGAGTACCCATAAGTCGTTTTAAAGCCAACAGGAGGAAAGGGCACTCGGCATCAAGCAAATTTCTACTGTGAACTTGTGCTAGACAGTTGCTGAATGAAAAACTTCCTCAGAGAATAAAATTTAATGTAAACACAACTTGCCCAAATCACAAGTTGGCATGCTTGAGAGAAAGCATGAGTGCAGGAAAAATTGCACAGTTCTTTCGATTGCTCAGGAAAGGGCTGAGCTAAAGGAAGATTACTCCTCTTCAGAACCAATGCAGTAAGAAACCAGCTCACCATCAGCTTTGCACTAATCCTTAGAGACCCAAGGAGAAGACAGGGGTCTCACGGACATGGGCAATACATGAAGTTGTTGTCGTGAGGCGCTCACAAGGTGATTTCATTCAGCAATATCAGCAGCTGTGTGATGACTAAAATGGAAGCTCTTTAACTCCAGAACCATGGACACCAGTGGCAAAACTTCCACTGGTGTATGGAGGAGCAGGTTTAAGGAGAATGCTGTACTGCCTGTGAAAACCAAGGGACTGATTTCACTCTCAGCTGATGCTGAGCTCGAAGACAAGCTGTCGCATGGCAGCCTTGCCTCTGATGTGCTCATCGTGCTCTCCTCAGAGTCAGGGATTTTCAGTGGCATAATAGTAGTTAATCCTCTATGTTCTGCCAAACATCCCTCCTCTGTAAAGTCTACAAAGAGGCACAATTAGAACAAGTTGCTCTGTTAAGAACTGGAGTAGAGCCATCAATTCATTTTTACTGTCCTCACAGGGCCAGCACTGATAACGGCTGTCCCCCTTCTGCTGCAGTTGGCCCAATGTGGGAAGATGACTTGAACAACCTACCAAATTGTCCATCTTTTTCTCTTTCCTCTAACAGGACCCCAGACACTTTCTGAAAGGATAAATATTGCGAATCCTCACCTTTCAATCTGGGCCACAGCAGGAGACCATGACCCCGCCACAAGCAGTGAACTGGTATTTACCCTGCTCCATGGAAACAACTTATGCCAAGCAGATATTTATTTTTAGCTGGCCACTTGGCATAAAAATGGTCACATCATGTTTATTTGCATTTTTAGCTTAATTACCTCTAGCCTCCTGTTACACTTGAGGGAGTTCTAATAAGATGTTAAGAGAGAAGCCGTTCCCTGCGTACATTGCCTCAGGTTAGTTCGATGCCCCATTAGCCCATCTAACGCTTCTCATCTCAAAGCTGTGTGTGGGCGTCCTGAAGTCAATGTAAAGAAAAGCACAGAGGCTGAGGGAATAGAACTCACCTTCCTGGACCTTATGTATTCAGTCAGGCATTTTTAGCTAGTAACAATATCACAGTTAAAGCCTCACCCCAATTAAAATATTAATAGATACCACCTACTTGGATAAAGAATTTTTTTAATCATAGTTGCTTTAGAGAAAAGTAGAAAACCCAAACATATTACATTACTATCTTAGGAGACTACCTTTTTCCATGGTGTTTTTACTAGGTGGTAGCAACTATCATGTTTTGTTGTTTGAACTCTTACACAGCAACTCTCAGATACAACAAAGGTACTTTTTTTTTCTCTCAGTAATGGAATCCTTTCTGGTTCTACTGTGGTAACAGATCCCATTCAATGGTGCTTACAACCAAGACTAAGCTGCTTATAACTGGTATTTCCCACAGAGAACCACAGCAGGAATCGACTTTGTTCCTCATCTATTCTCCTGGCTCTGTGAAATAACTAACCATCCCCACCACCTTCTCACCTTTCGCTGTACAGCCCAAGTGGGAATAGCAGAAAACATGACATGTTTAATGTTCACTGTCCTATTGTTCAGCAGTGAATAACTGAACTTGTGAGCTCAGCTCAGGAAGGAGTGAGGAGGAGGTTCTTTGATCTGCAGCAGCAGAGGACTGGAACATCCTCGCTACCAACCAGCACGGCACCAAACGCAGAGCTGACTCTGACTGCTGTCCCCTGCAAGGCTTGGGATGTTACTGCAGCGTCCCTCAGCTTGGTGCAGGAGGAAATGGCAAGACGGGCCAGAAGCCCAGTGCTCTGCTTCGTGACTTGGCTCGTGAGAACGAACACGAGCTGCTGCTGCCAGCCGGAGCCCGTGCACTCGGAGCAGCCAAGGACCAGCACTGCTCCCTTCTCCCAGCTCTGGGGCAGCACTGGCCATCTCCAAGAGCGCAGAAGGGGCCACCATGCCTTCAGCTGCCACCTCCACATTTATTTGTGGGCAATAGTCCACAAGCCAGAACAGCAATTGCTGTGCTTTCCACCCTCTGCAAGCACTCCAAAACTTCTCGTCTGCCACCCGGCTGGGAGAACGGAGAGAGGAATGTGGCAGTGAGCAGGGGACAACTTTCTGAGGACAAGATCCAGTGGTATATATACAAATTCTCTGTATTCTGACAAGGGTGGTAACACCACGCTGCTGCCCAAATGACAACATGAGTATAAGTTAATTTCCTCGTTTAAAAGCTCCCTTGATTTCAAGCTATTTTTAAAATAACTATGATCAAGAATGTGAAAGTACAGTTCTAAACCTACTGAGGTGCTTTCTCTGCATACAATGCACATGTCTTTCCAGAGAACTCAGTTTATTTGCTAAGGTATTACAAAGAAAAAAAAAAAAAACCAAGCAGGGATGTGGCAGCCCCATGTTCTTTAATTCATTTGAAACAAACCCACTTCCAAAGTTATATATTTAAGCATCACTTGTAGGACAACCCAATTCATCCACATAAAACACTTATTAACTGCTGTTAAGTCAACAGATTTATAGATTACCAGTTCATTATTTATGCCAGTAGGAGAAAAATAACAATCAAGATGCATTTAACAATCAAGATACATTATTCAAAGTATAATTACGCACACAGGGTGTGACCTTCACAATAAGAGGCACCTCTAGCACCAAGTGGTTTGGGTGTGAACAGGCAATAGAACCACTAAAACCCAAACATTCCAATAAGCCAAACCACCAGCAGCACGGCTCCCTCCTGGCAAATAAGCATTTTCCCTGTTATAATTACTTATGGGGAAAGAAATAAAGTACTGCTCCAATCATACTGAGGGGTTTGAAAATAAATTTTTCATCTTTATCACTCAAAATTACCTCTCCATCCTCCCACACCCTCAGATCCATCAATATAATGCTTTGTGTTCTTCCACAAATCTTGCGTGCTACTTTCTCTTGAGTAATTTTTGATGGGACCTAAAAATCATATAGAACATTTTGCTTCATGCAAACCACCTCATATACCCTGAGTAATGTTTTGATAAACTGCGACATGTACAACATTTCTGAGACAAAACCTAGTAATACAAATACATTCCTGTTTCTTTTAAATTCTCTATTCTTTCAAGCTTCCCTTTCTTATCCAGCTTTCCTGGATATTTCCGCAATATTAGCAGTAATACAATTTAACTTTAAATACTTTAAATGGAAAATAATCAGGGGTTTTTTTGACACATGAATAAACAAGGGCTCATTGGCAGACAGCACGAAAATTCAGGAGGGGACATTATTAATACTATGATCTTCTGCAATATGTCACACAGGGTAGCCGTAAGTATAACACAAAAATCACCAGTTTAAATGGATGACTATAAAGCAGCAGACGTGTTGAGATTGACAGAAATACATATAAATGTAATGCCAAAATCCGCCTGCTTTGTTTCTGGGAGCTGGTCAGATATTTATGCTAATACAGAACAACCTTGGGTATGTGAATGTCACAGACACAGGATGTGTGTGCAGAGTTGAGGTTTTGGATAACCGAGGTAATTTTCAGAGTAATTAACTAATGTCAGGGGACATGACCGTGTTCCAAGTAACAGGGAAGGTTAAATAATCGAATGCTGCTGTCTTACCACTTATCTCACTGAATACTGTAAAGGTTTTTATTGAAAAGCTTTTACTGAAAAGGAGTTCAAGATCAAATGAGAAGAGAGACCATTAATTTCACATGTGAAAAGCACTGCTACAAGGTATTTTGTGCCAAACCACATAGTGCTCGTCTGCCCAGACAACAGAAAAGTGGTTTGTACCTTGAAAAGTGAATTCCTCCCTCTGAAGAATTTCCCATGCACGTCCTCTGCTCAGCAGCAGGAGCTACAGCAGCAGCTCCGCAGCTCCCCAGCGCCCAGAACGAGATCCGAGGGTAAGAGCCCACCAGCTTTCCCCTGCATCTCCAAAACCAAGGCTCCCTGCATCACCTCAAGTGATGAATTTGCTGGTCTCAGCCTCATCCTGTCCTTCAGAAACACCCTGCAGAGTCTGGAATTTGCAGGACCAAGGCTGTAAATGTTATTTAGAATAACAAAAGCTGATCAGGAGCAAGCTGGGTGACAGAGCTTTGCCAACAGGCAGGCAGTACGAGGTGAGTATCTGCTCTAATCGGGCACAAATTCAGCCTGGACCATGCACGACCTGTAACTGCAAGGCTGGCCTGGAGGCCAACATTCTCTCAGGATCTCTCCACTCCAGAGCTCTGTGTCAAAAGAAGTGTGTGCGTCTCCTGGGCCACGCTTCTACACTGCAGAACATTCCCATCAGTGGCTTTACACATGTGGATTGTTTCCTGTAGTTTTCAGCTCACATCACAGGGTGAGTGCTGCAGTCTTCCTTCTCTCTCCACTTTTGTTCAGCTGCCTCTCTTGCTCAGTATTCCTGAAACATTTGCAGTAATAGCAGCAGAACAGCACCTACACCATTGTGCCTATTTCATAAGGCAATAATCCACTTCCCTCCTTGAGATAAACTACAAGGGGGAACAAGAGCTGGGTTATTGGCTTGTAAAGCAGTGTGATGATAGTATTATTGTCTAAATTAATGTCATTTAACGCTTTATACCACAGTTGCAGAGGTCCCACCTCAAGCATTAATAATGCATTTTGCTTTTTAACATGCCACATGGGAAAAGACTGACTTCTGACATCCAAGGGTTGCGTCAGTAAAACATAACTAATTGGAGCAATCTGCAAGAACAAAATTTGAGACCTCAATTGTTCCTAAGAACAGTTCAGTCACTTCACCCTCCTACCCCATCTTAACCTCTCCCCTGCCCTCCCAAACACAGTCTTTTTTGTTCTTTACGTTATTAATTTCTGAGCAGTATGAGGAGCTAAAAATGTAACTTTCTCCCATACCTTTTCTGTGCTAAAATGTCTATGCATTACCTCTCCTGAGCTATCTTGTTCTCATTAATATATTCTGCTGTGTTTATCAATGTAAGAAACTGAAGCTTTACAAAGAAATTAAAAAAAGAAGACATCAAATCAGGCCCTGCATTGTTAAGACACAGTAAACAAGTCCTTGGCTGACAAATTTGCTTATGACAATATTGGCAGTAATTTGATTCAAATTCCAGCAAAGTCAATTTTGAATTATAGCAGCCAGGGACACAAAGTAGCTGCTTTTCTTAGCTGTTAACCCCATAAAAGCTACTTTTTTGAACCATAACGTAAGTCCAGCACATTTCCCTGGTGGTGCAGCTTAAACCAGTGATCAGTATAAGTGAAGCATGATAAATAGCTACTGCTCTACACCCCCATCAGCTGAAGTCTGCACAGGTCTAGCTGTGGAAACAGAAAGGTCATTCATTACTCTGTGTGAACAAACAGACGGCACATTTGTGATAAATAATAGCTATTACAGAGCTACAATACACACTGAGCCTTTCTGCTCCGTGGCTGCGCATGACTTCCCCTGTGTTACTCTTTAAATATAATTATTTAAAATTGGCTTCTGTGATAAAGACCCCCATACCTGTCTGGATCAAACCTATAAACCCAAGTATGGATATACATGTGTGTGTGTGCGCATGTATCTGCCCACATATGTACTTTTAAAACCATTTGTTTGGTTATGGCAAGCAGAGCACAAAGTCATTTGTCTCATCTACTAGAAAACAAACAGGATCCAAGTGGCATATTTGCTTTTATTTTTACTTCTCTCATCACTCACGATGTGGATCTCAGGATTGTAATAGAAACAGTAATTAGTCAGCCAACCTCTGGTCAGGAAACTCCTAAAATGTCAGTTCTCACTGATTGCTTTAAAAACCATTTCAAACAACATCCACGCATGGTTTTCTTTCCCTCCCACCTCTTCCAGAAGGGCAGGTTGCCCCAGTACAGCTTTCACTGGCTGGTTGATCTTTGAAATAAAATATGATTTCTTTTTGAGTAGGAAAGGCTTCACTACAAATTCAAACCTGAGAGTCATTCTGACATGGAGAAAGGGCAGATCATCCTAACTCTCACAACGTGAGCAACTGCAAAAGCCACGTAACACTGAGATTTCTCATCACACTGAGAAACACTGTACTTCCCAAGTGTTCCTAGCATAAAGGGGTTATTTGAGACAAGTAATTCACAGCCACAGAAAGTTAATATACTAAAATACGTTTTCTACTATCAACCTTTGTCCAGCATCAACCCCTGGGAAGCATCGGCAGTGCTTTCTGCTGCTCTCTCTTGCAGGGGCACAAAGAGGGGAACTCCCTTGTAATTATACCAATTAAATTTACAAATCCACCAGCTCTACTGCCCTCCCAACACCCCACCTTGCTGGGCCTCCGCTACCTGTGTCACAATCTCAGCCTTTTGTGGCAATGCAGGAGTACAGGCTTGGTGGGCAGTAATTTTTCCAAACCATACTAAAAACCTGACGGATTTTCAGAAATGCTGGGGATCACTTTTCCCTCACCAGCACACCTAGCTGCATGTGTCCAGTCTCCCAGTCCTGCTGGTATGAAGGAGACCGAGGGTGATCCTGCGGGCTCTGCTGGCTCCCAGCCCCGCACTGCTCTTTGCTCCCAGGGCCAGCTCACCCGCTCGGGAGGAGCAGCCACACACGGGAAATGAACCGCTCGCCCCGGGAATGCAAGGACATGAACGCTCGAGCGCATGAATTGATCGCAGGAAGAGAGTCCAAGCAGTGATGTGCTCCCACATTCAGCAGGAAATTAACTCTCCTGCATTTCCATCCCAGCTCCCTGCTGAATATGCAGCAGCAGCAATTAACTTTTACAGAGCTGGGGAGGGAGGGGGGAAAAGGGTGAAAGTTCTGAACTTTCACCAAACTTGGACCGTTAATCACAATCTGTAAATCCAGGTGAAGAGACCACAGAAGCAGATGATTCCCTGTAAATTTCAATTCTTCATTTACATGGCAAACAGAAAACACAAGTCATAACTCACAGCAACTGGAGTGCAAACTATCAAATTAGCCCAATAGAGTATGTCATTGTGCAGCTTCAGAAACAAACAACAGCCAGCCACGAAGCCTCCTGAAAGTCAGAGATATTCAACTGAGCACACTACACAGTGTGCTGGGATGAGTGTGGTGATTATGGGGAGTAATGGCATGAATAGCAAAATGATACAGAGCATTTATTTCAACCATGGAGATCAAGGAAGCCTGCAGCAATTTAAATTTCAGGCTTTGCAGCTAAAGGCAAAGCAAGCTCTACAAAAAAAATTCCAAACACAAAGAAAACCAGAGCTGCTTACTTTCCGATAGGTTTATATTTTTTCTGTTTCTATGTGGAAATTATACAGAAATTTGAAAAACAATGCGCAATTGCAAAACCTTCTGATAGCTACATATAACATTTTCTATTTATATGTACAATATACATGTCAGATATACTGCTAGAGCATCCCTGCATGTATGTGTGTATGTACACACGTGTACACAACTGGCTTGGTCTCATAACTATGTTTTTGTGGGGGGGGTTTAAGCAAAACACATGTTTTTGATGTGTAATTGATGGAAAGGCTTTCAATTATTTTTTCTCCCAGGTTCCCTTCTACACCTCTCTGCAGATGGTGCTGCAACATGAGGCTCAAAGGAACGGGAACATTTGCCCAAAATACGGAGGCTTGCAGCTCCATATTCAGCCCTTACAACCGGACCTTGCTGCCAAGAAGGAAGCGATTGCAAGCTCCAGCTTTAAAGCACCAGACTTAGGGGAGTCTGAGTGTCCACACGCAGGGTGGTTTGTCCTGCACAGGGGGTGGCTGCACTGGGAACAGCTCCTGGGGCAGCTTCCCAGGCCAGCCAACAGCACGGATGCTGTCAGCACTCTCCCAGCTCCCTGCCTGCAGGAGGGGTCACAATGACAAACTCAGTCCTTTCCACCCCAAAACACCCCCCAAAACCTGTGGGCACTGGGTGGGCGGGGGGGAGGGACATTGAAAATTCTCCAATTGAAACTCTGATTCCTCCTAAATTTCAGGAAGGTTTGTTTTTCCACAAGACCTGCCTGTCCAGTCCAGGTACTTGCAGCAGGATGTTGCTCACTCCAGTTCAGGTCCTCAGCTGAGAAACCTGGCTCTGCATCCACTGGTGAGAAAAGTCAAAACTTGGCATTTTCTAGGACATATATATTACTACAGTAAGAGCACAAATTATTTCTTGTTCTAGAAATGCCTCTCCCCTCCTGCCTTTCTTAAATCAAGCTGTATAAACATCAGGGAAAAGCAACAAGCACAAGGGCTAAATTATTTTTCATGTGACCGGTCAGCCAGAAAAGGTTTTACCTGTCAGGAGATTTGAAGACTCCAAAAAAAAAAAAGAAACAAACCATCAAATCTCCTTGACACCTGAAAGCTACAGGCAAGTTAAATAAACAAAACCAAAAAACTTCTAAAATGTGAAAAACTCCTTCACATTATTTAAGAGCAACAAATCTCCGGGCCAGCCCTAATGGCACTCAGACAATGCACAGCAGCTTTCAGGGTCTCTCGCCTGAACTATCTCCTTTCTTGTAAAAGCCTGATTTATACTTCTTGTCTGACTGGGCCCTGGAAAGATTCCTTGGAGGCTACAAAGGATCTTCCTTTCACTTGCTTAAAAAAATTATTTGCAGAAGTAATGAGATGCTGCTCCGAGAGTTTCTTTTTGGAAAGCTCTCAGAGGTGCAGTTTGGGGGTCAGAGCTGCAGCCCTGATCCACACTCTGCAATCACACTGATTGCAGCAACCTCAGGCAGTAAGATGCAGGGAGCAGCCCGGACCTCAGGGTAGGGCTCTCATTTACATGAAGATCATTTTAAACCACTCCCAAAGGGCAAAGAGCAGCGTAAATGGCTTCTGTGTGGGAGTAAATTACATGTGTACAAAAGACTGAACAATGCCAACAGCACGCATAAAAAGTGACACGCTTATGCAGAATTTGAAATTACTTTAACCTGTACCTTGCTTAAAATTCCTCATAACAGGCCTTTTTTTTTTTTCCCCAAAGGAACTGTAGACATACTCCTGCACGAACTCTTCTTTAATGAGTGTATTTACTTGGTTTTCAGATCTCTGTTAAAAGAGGGCAGTTTCAAACATCCATACAAATTTTGATGATTTTTCTGGCTCAAAAGGATACAGTTCTAGAAAGCTTCAGTTCAATCATCTTTCAGGATATTGCTGGGCAGCACAGCCAGAGGATGTTTATAGACTCCAAAATACTAATTTCATACCCAATTTCTAGACACTCAAGAGTCTTGCAAAGTTTCTGAGCTTTCACACTTCTTTTACAAATCTGTATTTTCAAGAGCTTGAACATCTTGGTCATGTTCTGCTTTAAAATAAACTGTTAAACATGAATCCTAATTGAATTTCATTTATTCATTTAACTCAGTTTTTAGTTCACCGCATAGGCAAAGCTCAGAGGACTGATTCCTTCGTGCCCCAATGCAGAGAAATCCTTCCAAGATGTGCTTGGACTTAGCAGCCCCCTTAGTTCAATGGCATTTACAATCACCACAAATACTCATTTATTCACACCATTGAGGGTGAGCCAATTTATCCACTTGACAAGCCATGGCCAGAATGCCCAGGTGAGGCACAGATAATACACTGGGATTAGGTTCTGGGCTATTGCTCTGATCTGAATGCCACAGTTACAGCAACACAAGCGTGGAGAGGAAAAGTTAACAGAGAGGCAAAAAATCCCCGAGTGAAGGTGCATGCCGTGAAATTTAAGTGGGTTAGGTTTGCTTATTCCCAAATCCTTTCATTCAACAATCAAAACCTGGAAGAAAGAAGCTTTTTTGTTTGCCATTAGTGGGGCTGGTTTGTTTTAGGAGTAAAATAAATTACACTGAAGAACAGTGCTGGACCACGAGCTGGCATAACACCAGCTTTTAATGGTACTCTGAATGGCTCACACACTTTCCTTTCAGTCCAAGTCTCTTGATACTCCTTTGGAGTTTGTTCACAGATTTCTTTCCTTTCCCTTTTTTTTTTTTTTAAAGAAGCCTGAGGATTTAAAAAGTTTGCAATCTGAGTCATCTCTACATGATTTGGGTGAGTGAGTCTTTCATTCCCAGTCCTTTTTAGAAATAAAAACTACCTGACAGAACCCGGTTGAATCTGGAGCGGAATTTGCTGTTTGATCAACTAGAGATGTAGAATAGGGAGGTCTGACAATGGCAAATTGACTTTCTGCTTGGGGTAACTCGAAGTTCAAATTAGCACTGAAAGAAGCTGAAGTAAGGTGCAGAAGTATGGTCTGCTGGTTAAAGCACGGGCTGGGGAGACAGGACTGCAACACTCAATTCCCAGCCTTGCCAACGACTCACTAAAAACCTGATTCCACAAAGCACTTGCAAATGCTCAGGCTGTGGATAAAAATTATTGCACTCCCTGAAGAACCTCACCGGCTCCAAGGCTGGATGACTTGGATTTGATTTAACTTCTCTGTACCTCAGCCTGTGGTGTATGCAGTAATTCATTTAATCTGTAATACGATTTGAGATCCCTGAATAAATATACAATCTCCATAAATATTAATACTTTATTATTAAGTAAGTGCTTCTTGCTTGTAACTGACCTAGTAAGTTCTGAAATATCTGTTGCTGACATCAGTGAGGAAATTTTTAAATTTATATGAAAACCTGTTAGCAGGTTCAAAAGGCATGAGAAATCCACCGCTTTTCTCCTTTTACAGACAATTTTACTATAGCGCTGCAAACCCCTGAAACATCCATTTTCCATGCTGCACTTTTTCTCAAACACTTTCAAACCCAGTTCTAAAAACCCAAGACACAGGAGCAGTTCTGGCCCTCCAGACCACTGACCAATGCGACAAACAGCCAAATCTGTCGTTGCTCTTGCTCCATCCAACCCCCCGTGATGTCCCAGCAATGAAAGGGCAGATGAAACACACTGACAGCGTCTTTCATTCCCCTTGCTTCACGCAGACTTCCAGAGCAGCACAACGCATTGGAGCAGCAGCTGGAGGCTTGCAGGACACATAACTGCACTTCATAAAATAGCATCTGACCTCCTGCACTGCCAGCACTAGAATACTCTTAATGAGCTGCAGCCTGGGAATGGCTGGAGATTCCTAAAATAGTCCGTTAATGAAGACTGACAGGCACCAAACCGTGACAGCGAGGGGAGCAGGGGATGTGGCAGCCAGCTTGGGATTAATGCAGCACACATGGCAAGGGCTGCTGTCAAAGCTCCAGCGTTCTTCCTGAGCTGTAAGGCCTCCATAAAACTAAAACAAACAAACAAGAACCCCCCTCTACAAGAAAGTTTATTTCCTAAGATACTTCTGTGACATTAACAGCTCACGTCTAATGACTCAGTGGGTACAAAGAAATCACTTACAGCATCCATGTGTTTACATAACAGCCATTCTCAAAGCATGTTTATTGCCAGAGGTAACCAAGAACCTTTATCTCCGTATCTCTTACATGAGGCAGCGGATTTAAACAGTATCAGTGTGATCCTCAATCATAAAGGCAAAAGTAAATAAATAAATGAAAATAATTATTTTAAAAAAATAAAATCAAGGGTCACACAGCCATATGCTGCTCAAAACTTCCCACTGAGATTATTACAATTCAAGACATGATAATGCATAAAAAGAAATACATAATTTCAAAGTACTGCAGCTGCAAAGTGTGTTAGTTGCAGGCACAGTAGATGAGAGAAAAAGATCTCTGTTATTAATCAGAATTCATATTTAAGAAACAGTGGTTGTTAAGTAACTCCCCTGAATCATAATCACAACCAGGAGGGTACCAATTATTCTGACTCTGTTACTATTCATTAATATCATCCTGAAATCTTGTTTGTTTTTACAAGCTGGGGTGGGAGATAAAGGAAATCAACTTTGAAGGGGCTGCTCTTCTTTTTTTTTTTTTTAAGCGCATCTGTACCTGAACCAGCTAAACCCACAGAGATCAGGCAGTGAGAATACAAACAAGAATCCACATTTGACTAATTGGAAGGTCAGGTAAACAAAGCTCCATTACCGCAACAAGAAGAGATGTTCTTCCTTGCAGTCTTGACATTAGTTTTATGCATCTCTTGCCCTGACAACAAATGAAACCTCTGCTGAAATGAAAGAAATATTATTATATCGTTCCCTACATATTACTTTCTGAAAGGCTTTGCCCCCTTCAAGATTGACCTAAGGCTTAATTAAAGCTACACGGAGAAGCAGAGAAAGATCTAAAGCTCCAAGCCTCCAATGACTAGGAAGTGCTAGATCTGATTTTCAGTATAATGATATTTTCTTATCAGCACAAGCAAAACAACAACAAACGTGAGCTGTAATAATGGTCAAAATGTGTTAACACATTGTGGGGAAGGCTTTTGAGTTTTGCTTTTAAGCCTCTGCCATTTTGGAAGGTAACCAAAGTATAATTCCGCTTCCCTTGATTGACAAAGCCTGCTATACCTTTAATTAAATCTGTGACTGTACGCCACCTTTTCAGTAAGAATAAGGAATTAAAAATTGATTTTTTAGAGGAAGAACCCCTTCTCCCTACTGACAAACAGTATAATTTTTTTATAAATATATATAGCATGATTAGCTGAGATCATGTGTATGGCATTTCCAGAATAAAACTAATCAGTGTTACATGCACTCCATCACGGCTCTATTTGCATTTTCTCCTGGAAGACTTCCAAAGAAAGACGAAAATCTGCTTAGAAAGAGGTAAAATGCCCTGAATGTCTACCCCTGAGCGGGGCATCAAGCAGAACACCACAGAGCCAGAGCCTGCTAGACCAAAATTCCGTGACTATTTTCAGTGGAGCATCACTGGATGTCACGATGTGCAGAGCACACGCAGCGAGGGCAGGTCCAGCCAGGCTCCTGCAGCCATGGAGGCAGAACCACAGGAGACTGACAGCTCACCCAGCTCTCAGCCCACACAGTCTGAGCCTCTCCCTCCTGGGGCTGCATCCCTGGAGGAGTTCACCCACAGTACTGCACCCTGGGGCTTCCCCACGAGGTGTGCTCCGAGGGCACCGAGCGCCCAAATGCCTGAGGGCAGACACAGCCATGCCCTCACCCCACTTTAGAAGAGACCTGGGCTTTTGGTAAGTCCTCTTCAAGCTTGTGACAGTCAAATGAGAGTTTGGAAGGTAATTAATTCAGAAGGTAATTTTAGAAATGCAGTTCCCATATATGTACCAGCATCTGGGATCTTATGGTTACGGGAGGATCTTACCAATTTCCAGTCAGAAAACGGGGCAGAGAAAATAAAAGTCAATCCTTCCAGGGTACACAGAAAAACTAAATAAATGCTACCCAAAAAGAATTAGAGAACAACTTAAAAGAAAAAAGCAGAGGATTATTTTCCTTCCTTCCTCTCAATATTGTGGGTTTTAATACCAGTCTCCTGACAGACTGCATTTTTCAAGAATTAGGGCTGAGAGAAATGCCTGAATCTGAACGCTTCCAGCCTCACAGGAGAGATGAGCAAAATACCAGAAGGAGGAGGGAAAGTTTTCAGGCATCTTTCACCTTCATTATGGGATTATCAGGTCTGCAAAGATCCCTCTATTTCCATGAGAACCTAGGGGAATAGAGAAGCTAAGGACAGGGCAGGAGACTCCAGTGCTGCCTGAATTGTCTCGGAAGAGGAGAACACAAGAGACTTGGTCCCAAGCACAGTGAAGGTCACTTGGGAAACACTGAGGGCTCCTTGTGCCTCTGCTGCCACTGCTCCTCTGGAAGGCTCCACTGCAGCCTCAAAGTGAGCATCTTTGAGGGCAGAATTCCAGGGTGTAGGGAAAAATACCCATCTGCAGGCCCATCACAGAGCGGAGTGGGACAAAGTTTGGTGCTTCAGCCATGTCCTGACAGAAAACATTTCCTCCTACAAGCAGTGACAAGCAGCTGTCAAGTGACAAATATGTCATGAGTATCAAATGTCAGATTCAAAGGGTGTGAAACAACCCTGACATCAGCTTTAAGTATGAAGCTCCCTAAGGCATGTTCTGGGGGATCTTGTAAGCATTATTTGCTGAATTTTGAACAAACAAAATGCTCTGGAAAGCTTTAGAGGGTGCATGGAAGGCAACTTGTACATGCAAAACTATTCTCACTGAACAGCAACTACACTTCTGCATAACACAGAAGGCAGGATTCAAAATCAAGCTCATACATTTGTGATTCCAACATTAAGTGCAATTCCTCTTTGTCAAAAGAGGCAGAATAAAGTAACATTTATTAACCTACCCCTGTCATGACCCTTGCTATTGCAACTAATCACTGTAGGATCTGGGAGCTTTTCCACAGAACCAAATTGCTGCAGAAAAGTGGACAGGAGACTTCAAAAGCTTTTTCCCTCTTCAAGTTTCAGCTCTCTCTGAAGTAGAATCATCTTGGCCAGGGAAGAAGGAAAGGTCTGATGCAACTGCTTTCTTGCTAATGGCAAAAATACCTGAAAAAAGAGCTTTACAGAAAATGCTGAGCGTGGCTGGACTTCAGGTTTTCCAACCTCCTCAAGTTTATAAATAACAAGGTACATATTGAGCTGCTATAACCAAGAGGTTCTCAGGATAACTGCAGGGAGCTAAACACATCATGCTCTAGACTAGTTAAATAAAAATATGGTTTATCTGAGAAATTTAGTACTTGGCAGCTGAACAGAAAAAGCATCCTCACACCATTTTTGAGGTAGACAGCAAAGGGGATAGATCAGAGGCAGGAGGACCACACACTGTATATATTATAATACATGAATCATGATCCAAAAATACAAAAAGTAAAAGAGTTGAATGCTTCCTAATTTTAAGATCTTGATGATGTTGAAAAAAGTTCATTCATGAACTACAATGACCCTCAAAACTCACCATAATATAATACTTTATGTGTTCTCAGGTATTACTTTTTTTCCTTCCTTTAACAGACTGTCAAATTCTTTATTTCCAGATATTATGCTAAATTATTCTTTTGATTCCTTGAGGCACTTTTATTCTGATCTTCAGTATAAAGCAAAGTCAATATTTGTACTACATTAGAAGTGACACAAACACACACGAATGAAGAAGTTAGAAAGAGGTAACCAAAATTAAAACTTAACCTGCACAAAGGATGCTCTCTAACACATCCTTACTGATATCCACTGAGCCTCCCCTGTTCATCAAGCTGAGCCCAGCTGTGCTGATCCCACTGAATTCCACAGCATCCCTTTGCCACAGTTTGCCAGTGAATGCTAAAAATGGCTCATCTGCATCCCAGCAAGGCCAATAACCCGACTCCCTGCAAGCCCCTCTCACGGGCCCGTGACACTGAAGATCCCCCACCTACGTGAGGTGCACAGAGCCAGGAGATGCCCCCACTTCACACAGGCCCCTGGCTGTGACAGAACAGCCCTTGGCATCCAGAGCAGTCTCAAAGCAGAAGGAAACTTTATTCACATCATTCTCAAGTCAAACGCGTGTCAGATGTTGCCTAAAAACTAATAATCTGGATTTGCACATCTCCCTTCCCTCCTCAAGGAACCAGCCACCACGTTTTCCAAATGATCCCACAGTCCACTTTAATATTCAATCCAATATGCATAACATAATTAAATTCCCAATCTACTCCCTGGGGTGTCTAAGCTCATCTACTGGAGCCTGCAATGATTTACAAACAGGACGTACTGAATGCAAAAAGGCTACTAACAGAGCAGTTCTGGCAAGTGTTTTTTCCTGAAGATAAGGAGGTTGAGACCCCAGTTTCCAGCCCTTCTCTGTGCTGGCAGCTGTCATCCTCGAGCACTGCCTCCAAAAGATGCAGGATGCTGTCTAGATAGATAATACATCAATCTAATAAGCAGCAATGACAAATACTAACTTGTTTCATTACCAAATTAATATGCACATTTGTGCAGCTTAGCACACGTCCTGTCACCATGTCAAAGCTATTTCTGTCAAGCTCAAAATAGTCAGAGCAGAGGCTCCTCTGGTCAGAAGGACACGCAGGAGAGAGGGAACCAGCCCCAACACTCAGACTCCCCAGTTACCGCTGAACTTAAGTTGATGTCAGGGCAATAACGGAAACGGATTCAGATTTCCTGATTTCCTGATTTCTCAAACACGTGTGCACGTGCATAATGCCCTCAACACAACTGACACCAGCAAGTTGTACAGGCACTGGAGCAACTCCAGGATCGAGCTCTTAGTTAGCAACCCAGCAAGATGAGATTTTATATATTAGTTTTCAGCATCTCCCCCTTCATTCCACTTCTCTTCTGCAAGCTACAATATTTAATGAACAAAAGTAGCTCTTCTTTCACTCTGCAGCTCATCACTATAATGACCTGTTATAAGCAGTGCGATTCTTCAAATGGCTAGAGCTGCCTTTTTTTCAAGGGGTTGGCAGGTTTTGATTTTTGAAATCAAACAATTAGGTTTCTACCAGAAGTTCTCTGCACACAGGAAGGCAGCCAACAGGTCATTTAATTATTTATCTGCCAGAGGTCTTTTAAGGTGACTCTTGAAATATCTGAGCATCTCCATTTGAGAAAGTATTGATTAAGACGAAGTCATTAACAAGTGAACGTGTAACTGCAGGAAGAACCTTGGCAGGTCTGTAATGCACACTCAGGCACTCAAAAGAGCTCTAAAGAGTATTTTAAAATAAGTAAACAAATCTATTTTTTATGTATTAGACATCTAAAATACAATAAAATGGTGGTTGGGGGGGTTTTGTGCCTGAAATTTTTGACATAAAACGCCTTTAAGTCAGTCTAGACTAATTGCCAAGTATTACAAGTTATATGATTAATCACACTGAATGTTCTGAAATTTTCCTATGTGTATATGATTAGGTAATGATATTTTTTTCTGTAATTAACAGAGAGCAGTCTCCTTTCTATTTCCTTAAAGGTATTGATGAATTACATCAAGGGTATCTTCAAAGATAGATCTGAAATACAGGCTAGAATACTGTTTTTCAGATTGAAAGATGTGGTTTCTCTAAAGCTGAAAAATTTCTTTAATATGGCACCACTTAAAACCAAAGCTCAGAGCTCAACCAAGGAAAAAGGAAAATGTACCAAAACAGGAAAAACACCAGTTATGTTCATGAAGGCATTTAAACACCTAATTCTTATTTACACATTAGTTGTTCAAATACAAAATGAACTTAGATTAATTACAGAGACTGGGAATGAGCTACCAGCTGCCTCTAACAAATACAACACTTTTTTTGAACATTCAAGAAAATGTTGCACTGAGTTTTGTACAAATATTGGGCTGCTTTGTATAAATCACGAGCCTATTCTCATTTCTCAAGCTATCAAGTAAATGGTGTAACAGTGCTCTTTCACTAGTGACAGCATAGCCTTGACCATGAAAAACCAAGAGAAAATGCAAGACTTCTAAAAAATGTTGTGGAAACTTGACAACAGGCCAGGTTGAGGCAGAAGGGGAGGTCATGTAAAGGAGAAGCAACTTTTCTGCCCAGATTTCCATCTGCATGTGAGAAGCGTACGAAACGTGCTCAAAAGCACAAGTGCTTTGGGAAAATAATGGCCCTGCTCCTCGCAAAGACTTTGGAGGATATTGCAAAGGTGGAAACTCAGAGTTTACTGAGGCAAAACAAATATTTAATATGATGTTGTCTCTATCTTTCACATCTCAAACTTAGCTTTTTCGCTTCTTTCGTGCCAAGTTCACCTCATCTGGCATATGACCTCCACCAGAAGAAACCTGCTAAACTCCCCTCCAGCCTGCCCCAGCAGCAGCCACGGGCCAAGGACTGGGTTCTGTGACCTGGAACTCTCCGCAGCTCAGGTCAGGAAGGGAGGCCTGTTTGTACCAGAACTTTCTTCTGCTGTTCCTTCATTTTGTGCTGCAATTTCCTGGCAATCAGTGCTCTTCCCTTCTTTGTTTTAAGCCTTTCCTCTTTTGAAACAGGGACAGGTAGTGGGTGTGCTGTGCATAGGAACCATGCAGGGTACCCACCCAGCAGTGGAGAGGCTTTTCATCAAGAACAAATCATAATTACTGTCATATTTTGAAAGATCCTCCCTTTCCACCCTAACAGCTTCCTTTGCAGCCAGTGGACATTTTTAAAAAAGAAGCTACATCTCTGAAATTCACTGAAAATTACCGGAGTCTGAAGTGCCCATGCAGACGCTCCAGGACAGGAGGCAGGACACTGCTTGCAACCACGAGCCTCTGGATGATTTTGCTCATGTTGTCAGTCAACCAATTCACCGGCACATCCTGCAGCCATCTGTCTTAGGAAGATGTATTACTGTCTCTTGACACACAGAGGCAGCATATCTAAAGGTTAGAGAAGGGGACAGAGTCACCACTGCTGGGCTCCTCGGGCAGCTTTCTGCTGCCTCTTTCGTGGTGGCTGGGTCAGGTATTCAAACGTGTGGTTTTAAATTCTGCTCGGTGGAACACCAATTGCAGAAGGAACATTTGCTGGTTGATGTCCTGAGAAATTGGCTGGCCAAGTTCTGCTGGCTCTCCTTGTTCCCACACATGTATGTGGGATTTACTGCCAAGGCAAAGGCAAAAAGGCATCAGATATTTTCCTAATTATCCTCTGTGTAAAGAGATGCTACTGCTGTTTGAAAGTGTCATGATATGGCAAATGGCTAACACCTGGAACATGGGAATTGTGAATTAATACATTCAGTCATTGCGGAAAAGATTACAATTCTTCCTCTTTAACTATTCCAAGCTTCAATTTATTTGTACAGGAAAAAAAGGTACATTTCTGACATGCCTAATGGAAAGCTATCATTCTTAATTGAGTTCTGTTTGCTCTATGCTTTGAAAACCACAGGATTTGCAGAAAGAAAACAAGTGTTTTGTGACCATAAATGCCTTCCAAAAGCTGAACTGGGAAATAAAGCAAAGATTTGAGTAGGATTCTGCTGAGCTGATGTTACACAAGGGTTCATCTGTGCTGATGTGCATCAGCAGTGCTCTATTGATTACATTGATTTTACCCAGCTAAGGGTTTGACCCACAGTCTCTGAGGAAGACCTAAAGCTAAACAACCTCTAACTAACTAACACCAAACAATAACTATCAAAGCAATAACTATCTTTAAGAAAATAAGAGGGATCAAAACCAATGACCATTCAATAACAGCAGCACAGGAATGAACAACACACATGCCAAGGCAGACAGACAGGGCCAAACCAGAATAGCTGCAAGTGGGAAGAAAATACAATATACTGAGAAAACATCAGAACTCTGAGGGACTAGAGGAGGCAAGAAAAAACAGTAAAGAGAAGTAAATGGCTAACCCTGATCCTGAACCAACACAATTTCATCAAATACTGAAGCACAACATACATCTTCATTATGTTTCTCATTCAAACCAGGAAATCAAGACTAAGGACCACAGTGTTCAAAATCCCTTTTGATACATATTTTAAACCCCCAAATTACTTTCCATCTATCAAACCGTCTGCCAGAAAGAGCACCAGCCCTCTCAGTTTACAGCTACGTCCATATCCTCGCAGGCTTTAGGCTGAGTGCAGCGCTGCCGGTGCCGCACACAGCCCATTCCTCCTGCCACGCTCAGGACTTGGCCAAGGCAGGTTCGCCGCTCCCAGTACTCATCTTGCAACAACAGCTTTGAGATTTGCTGTTCCTTCACCACCAGTGATGAACTGTGGCCTGAGGAGCTGCTGAATATGCAGCAATTTGGAGAGTTTTTCCCTATACATACACAGGCCAGTTTACATACACCTACAGCACAGATATAATGCAATTGCAGCTTTGCAATTTGCATGTAAATGATTCTCCTTGCTCCTGCTAACACATAAATGCTACAATCCATGCTGCTATCTGGGAAAAAAGCCACACACACAAAAAAAACCCCCCAAAATAACCCCAAACAACCCCCCTCAAAACAGATCTATATTCACATTTAATCTCTCTGTCATATAATAGACTTCCTTACACATCTCTCCACAGAACCATCTTCTATTAGAGACAGTGCCATATATCTTTGTTCTGAGCTGAATAACTGATTGTACCCACATTCTGTCACACCTCTTCACCAAAAAAGGCTTCTCAGTAGAATCAGCCTGTATTCTATGCTCTGTCAGCATGAAATGACACTGCCAGACACATTTGCTGACCATACAACTGTAGCTTCAAAAATACTGAGATGAAATAGATGATCAAAGCAGCCTAATGTTCAAACGTAAGTTACTCCCTGCTGTTTGGTCTCATTTAGCTTTGGTCAAATTCTACTGTGACCAGGTTCCAGCACAACACTGTTCAAGGGGCTGCAGGGACAGAGGGGTGTCCTGGTGGGTCAGAGCGATGCCCAGACAGCCTGCTCTCCTCTCCCACAGCTGAAGGAGCTGCTTAGGAAGTGCACAAAGTGTGTTGTGAGGAATGTTAAAAGGTGCATTCCCTTTAGCACCCGTTCACAGGTGGGTTATTTTAGTTAGTGCCATGCCTTTCTTGAGGCACAAATACCAGAATGCCATGGAGCACCCAAGATGCAGAAAAACCAAGGTTCTACGCAGCAGCAATATAAAGTACATATATAGATAAGCCCTTCAGAGAACTCCTAGTTTGGCCATACTTCACTGTCAGGAGATTATAATTATGTATACAGCATTACTATGCTACAGTAACATCTATCAGGTCATGGCTCTGTTGCCATCTGATGATTATTTCTGGTAAAAAGAACATTAACCAATTTAAGCCCATTGTATCAATCATGCTAACCTCAGAGGGGCTCCGAGAGCAGTGTTCAGCAGTCCCCAGGACAGCAGAGCTGAAATTCTGCCCGTGAGCCAGACATGGAGGCATTACCATGAAGGATGGCAGGAGCTCCGAAGGTGCTGTTCCGGTCCATGGTCTCAGTGATCTGGCTTTAGAGAGTTCCCAGACAGGCCTCAGTATGAGCCTTTAATGAGCAAGTCACAGGTTGTTGTGTCATCTCCTACTTGGGGACACTTTAGTTCACGGATCACTAGAGTGAAAGGCAGTAAAGGCAAACTCTCCACAACTTCTGTTAACCAGCCATCCATGCCCAAATGTCAGCTCCTTTAACCCGTTCAGAAAAGTTTAAACCCTTCCCTGTTCTCACTACTCTTCCTGCTGGCAGAAAGGAACCTGTAATACAAATGTAGCACCCCTTCCCCCATCCTCCTTTAGCCAACAACGGATGACAAGAACATAAAAATACCATTAATAACTAGTGTGCTCACTGTAATTAACACCTTTGCAGTCTCCTTTCCAGAGAGAAATTGGCATACTTAAAGAAGGTTCAGCAAGGTGTTATTTACTTTAGGAAAAAGAAAACATTAAAGCTTTATGTGAAAGAAAATTATCTGTTCTCTCTCACGGCTCTCAAATACATTTTACAGCAGTGACTTTCCAGCCTCTGTTTAAAAACCAGAAAGAACTTTTTTTTAAAATCCATTAGGAACTTAAAAGTATTATTTGCCACTTTGCTACACTCTCCCTTAATGCAACTGCCAACAATAAATTCACAAGATTGTTTTTGAGTTGCTTATTTATTTATTTATCTATTCATTCCCATGTTGGTGACAGAGAGGAAAAGCATCAGCCCTATGGGATGTTGTTAACATGTCCCACACAGGGGTCAGCAGCCCAGTGATGGGGTCAGCACAGAGCCACCCCTGCCGCAGGGGGACAGCGTTCGGGATGCGGGCAGTGCTGTGGTGGGTGGGACGTGGTCCTCTGCTGCTGGGACAGTGAGTCTCCAGCGCTGTGGGGATCCCCTCCAGAGCACCCCAGAGGCTGTGGGGATCCCCCCCAGCCTGGGCACATGGGAAGGACACTGCTGAACTCCACCCAACACGGCCACATCACACAGACCCCACTGGAGCACGGACCTTGAACATCATTCCTCACGGCCAGTGGGGAAATGAATGTCCTTATCCTCGGGGTTTCTTCCTTCCAGTAAACTTTCCCCTCTTGGGCTGGAATTAGCATCTCCTGTTGTCACAGGGCAGAGAGCTGCCACCTACGGGACCCATCTTTCCTCACCATCAGCACGAAGAGCCTCAAATTTTAGTTATTTCTACGACTTGCCCAAGCCTGGATGGACATCTGTGAATTATTTAAGACCAAATGGACAAACAAGGAGATGACAACGGCTTCAGTCTGAGCTTCCAACCAAGGCAAACAGAACATCAAAATCACACACGCTGCTTTCCCACGGCTTGGAGTGAAAGCATGGACAGGCTATGCTGGCAAACCAGGGAGCCTGGGGGAAGAGTCTGGTTTCTTCCTCCTCTGTTGGCCACCAGAATTCGAAAAGGGCATTTTAATAAATCTGTTGTCCTTGTCGTTATTTGAATTCTGTCTTTGCTGTATAAGAAACAAGCTTTTTAAGATAGAAGTCTGTTTATATAAATCCATAAGATAAACCTCCAGAGACTATTATAATTTCAAATGTTGTTTTTAAAGTAGCTGACTATAACCTTTTGGAAAAGAAAGCACCATCTTACTCTAGTTGTACCTAAAATACAGGACATTAAAATAATTTTTTTCCAAAATATTCCTACAAATAATGCAATTCCACAGCAGTCTCGGTAATGACATGAAAGCATAGCCCCCCTCCCCTTTACTGCTGCACTATCAGAAGTGACAGGCATTTGATCATTATTGCAACCACCTGTCAAGTATCACAATGAGTTTTCTCCCATTTCATGAGTTAAAAAGGGCTTATAAACTGCAAAACTGTGCAAAATACAAATTGCATTATAAAAAAAAAATCAATATCTATTTAGATATCCTCTTAAGGAAGCTTACTTTTGATTAATTTTCTTGACTCTTGAGAAATCTGGTAACAGGAACAGAGGAAGAACACTTGTATTTATAAATTGGTTTGTCTAACAAGTTTGAAGATTTTTTTTTTCCAGCTCTCATTTTGCATAACTGCTTCTCCTCCTTTGCAGAAGATCCTCTGTCATATGTTCATGTAAAAAGTGTTCTTTTGGAAGCCAGGAAAAATAAATCATCTCCTATTCAGGCAGTGGATTAGCTCGTGCAGACTATCCTTTTTTTGGCAAGGTAGCACAGAGGTCTCATGGTTTTAGCCTGGCAATGACCACACCAATGTGGTTGGCAATACCGATGTAAGAATGGTACAAAGACATGGGATTGTAAAGGAACCTCAAGTCATCTCAAGTTCTCTAAAAACAAACCCCCACACATCCAACACCCAAAAAGGAAAACTTTTAGCACAGGTTCAACTTTTGCCCTGAATATTCAGAAGCACACCAAGAGAAGGATATCAAATCGTGATCCCACCACATCCAACTCAGCAAAGCACTACATTTATCTGCCAAGAGATTTCAACTCTGCAGCTCTTTGCTCGTAATGCCGAGTAAAGGACCGCGCCCTCTTTTCGGAGCAGGGCAGTGTAAATGCTCACAGAAGGTTCATCTGACCAGCTGCAGGATGAGTGTTTATCCTTAAATCAGGGTCTAAGTTTATCTTATCAGCAGATAAATGCTGATTTTTTTATATTCTTCTCCTCATTCTTTATCTAGAAATCACGGGAACCAAACTGACCCTGTCCTGTAGTCTCATGTCTCTTCAGGGCAAGGCATGCTTCTTTCTTAAAACTAAGGAGGCAGACCATCTTCATTTAAACAATGGGTAACAACTGATGAAATGTATCACATCTTTTACTTTAGGATGACAAAGGATAATCAAGATTTTGAACACATTGAAAAATTCAACAACACATCTCTGAGATGACAGGGAGAGATAGCAGCCAATGAAGCAGTGCCCAAGAAATCCTTGCCAGCACAAACCCTGTAAAAATTGAAAATGTCAAAAATTTAAAAAGACATCCCTGAATGAATTTTTGCTTCTCAGACCTGGGACAGATTGAATGCTGACCTGTATTAGGCCAGTGTTTGGTGTTAGTGTATCCATATCTCATGCATCCTGTTTGATTTTGTCCATCCATATTGGAGAGGCAGGAATAATTTTCAGTTCTTAGGCCACATTTTTGACTTGAGAACTAAGCCTCAGAACAAATCAGGTATATTCCCCCTTCTCAGTTTAGTGTTTTTATAAAAAAACAAGCCATTAATCTGGAGCATAGAACCCACTGAAGGGTGGTCCAGCTAATTCTACTGTGGCAAGTCTTGACAGTGGTTAATGCTTAAACAATACAGTTTGCTTTAGTCAGAAGAGACAAATGGTTTGTGGCCTATGAATTCTTCCAGGTGCCTCACTCACTCCTGAATTTTCCCCTACAATCTCAGTATAAAACCCTGTCTCTTTCTCCCTTAGATATTTGTCAGTGCACAAATGTATTTCTACCCTAGATAATCATGGCAGACAGGGACAACATATTGATATACCGCACTATTTTAGACCAAGGTATGAATATTACATTAGCTGAGTTATCACTGTAAGTTCTGACCTTCAACTATCCATTTTTAAATTCATTCATTTTTGAACTATTAAACTCTCCTCTGTCACATCACAGAAATAGACACTATGATGGTTAGTTTTCCTGACAATGTTTTAGTCAAAACAAACTATGATGTATTAGTAGAATTTGTAAGAACGTGTTTGTGCTATTAAAAATCTGGAAGGGCTCTGTAGCCTGTGGTCACAGCTTGACCCTGAGCAGTCAAGCAGAGAGAAGTGTCAGGTGAGTGATCAGTTCCTGTGCTTCCTACCCCTTTCTGATCCCTCACTGTGGGTTCAGAAAGCTCAGCTGTGCTGCCAAACACAGAAATATGGGCTCCATCTCCATTCCCTGCTCCTCACTGAAAAACCTCTAATGAGTGGATACTGCTGTTCTCGGGAGCGAGTCCCTAACAAAAGAACAAACTCGATTAAGAAGAGCGCAAAGGGGAAAGGCTAAATGAAACTTTTTCCCACCATGTTACTGGCAATCTGAGGGAGGAGCAGGGAGCTCAGAAAAGCCTTTTCCCTCAGTTTGCTGCCCTCAAATCTTCCAGCAAGTTCCCAGCCTGGTAATGTAACTCAGCATTCTCACTTCTCACCTAGGGCAAATTGAAAGGCAGAGAAGTTATTTCCTACAGAAAGTAATGCACTCTTTTGGCAGTTAGCTAGAGCTGGATATTTTATCTTTCTAAACTGCAACACATGGATTTAAAATGAAAAAGCCAAACCAACGTCAGAGCTCCCCTGGAGCAATACCAACTGCTTGCAAAGAGCAGCAGGGAAGTATTCAGCTCCACTGCCTGGAATGTGAGGGTTAAAGGGGAAAGGAGCAGCAGGATCACCACTTAATACAGGGGATCTGACAATAGAGCCCTTAAATACAGATGCACACCCCCTTGGCTTCCCAAGCCCTCCTAGGTGTGCAGCCCACAGCAGAGAATTGTACAAAAACAGCGGGCTGGCACGGCAGCGTGGAGACATCCCTAACAGGCTACGCAGGAGGTGTGCACGAACATTGAGATGTCAATTAGAGACACTTCTTACCAGGTTTTAAAACATGCTGAATCCAGCCAGCACCTACATCTGTCAGGAGTTTAAACAGTGAAACCTTAGTAAAAAACTAAAATAAGAGTGTATGCTATTGGATTGAATTGAAACATGTGCCATAAAATGCTCTGATGAGCATGGGAACAGTAGTGAGAGATTTACACCAAATTTTTGCTTCTGTTTCACTTCCAGAATGAAAAGGATTCAAAGATGCAAACTACAGGGAACAAGCCACAAACCGCTTGCAGCAGCTTCTGCTGACCATAATCTGCTGACCATTACCCTCCATTCAACAAACAGTGCCTGAAAAACAGAAATATCTCCACATGGGAACAGAAGCCATTATTTTATCAAATCGATTACTGCTGAAACCTTTGAGCTCTAAACAAACCTTTGCTAAAGTCCTATTGGCATTTAGGTTAACAATTATATTTTTACAAGTTCTGAAGATGTGCTGAAAGTAACAGCACCCCCTGGTTAACAGAGAGCTAATTGATGCCAGAAGGATAGGGGATGGGATTCTGGGATGTTACTATTAAAACAAATCAGTCAATCAGTCTGACTTTGCTCTGGATGACAGCCTAAGAAAGGAGATTTGAGGTTTGTCTTGTAAAGAAGGTGCCGCATATGACAGCAGTGGGAAACCTCGTGAAATCCTAGACAGCCCAGTGAAGAGGGGAACCAAAACCAATGGAAACATCAGTCAATTATAGCTATAAAAATAGAGAACATGAACTCAAGAAAGGGATTTCCCTTTAAGAATTCAGGCTCTAGGCACAACAGAGCTCTAGTTGTCACGTTTATGTGGGTAGCCACTTTAATCAACCTTTTTAGCATATATTTTGCGTGTCTGTGTGAAAAATATGAATTCTTCCTACCTGCTTTCTGCTCTTTTAACTGAGACACTGCCTCCTCTGCAATGTCTTCTCTCAAGAGTCAAAAGTCAATGCCCTAGAATTACAGGAATCTAGACTAAAAAACCCTCTTCTATTTAATGCCTCTCCATAAACAAAGGAACTTCATCTCAACTGAGAAAAGAGCAATTCTTGAACTTCAGTGTATGGGAACATAAATTTCTTACTCGGCTGAAGATTTATCAGCTCTTAAAACCAAAAAACTGTCTTCCTCAATCCACTCCTTTGTTTCATCCTCCTCAGACAACACAGCTTCTTCCTTTTTATAACCTTTTTCTGAGGGGTCTTAATTTATGCCAAGAAAAACACTGTCTGTTAAATGGCATCATTAGACTCACATGATTTCTTGTAGTGCGTGTGAAGTTCTTGGTTTCCTGCATACTAAATGATCCTTACAGTGTGAAAGAAATCGGTATAAACAGCTGCTTTATTTTGTGCTCCGATAACTGAGGAAAAACAACCCTCAATGAAGAAGTCATCCTTCGCTTGGGGGAAAGTAAATGGGCAAATAAGTACATGACTAAAATTAGCAGATCAGGCACTGATTTCTTCACCCAAGGCACATGTGGGATGGAGCAAAAGTTTTCAAAACAGAGCTCTGCCTTTTCTCATGGATTAATGCAAGATAAGGCTCTTCACCTGCTTTATTTCATTGCCACAAATACTTTGTAGATCGAGAATGGGGCAGCAGCATAAAGAAACACAGGTTCAGATTTCTTTTTGGTTTCTGAATTCAGATGTAGGATGTGTTGACAGCAAGCCCAAAACTTCCATCCAGCCACAAAGTCACAGAAAATGGGACAAGAGCCAGGTATCAACCATCTAGCAAACAGCCTGGTGATGACATCCATTTGCAGCCTGATAAATAGGTTCATAAAGATCTGCAAGAAGTTTTCAGCCGCTGAATAAAAATACTGGGGAATCACTTCCATGCCTCACTACCCGAACTCTATAGTGCCGGTGAGCAAAATGGGAAAGGAAAAAAGTCGAAAATGGGAGCACAAAGGAGGAAATCAAACCATTACTGTCCTAGGAGACCAGAAGTGACAGGCAAGGGAGAAAAATAGTGTTCCCTTTCCATGTCTTTTGAGCAAAGGGGAACACAAGAAATTATGGGAATAGACCCAAACTTACCTGAGCACATGAAAGAAACAAAAGAAATTAGGGGAATAGACCCAAACATAGCTCCAACATTCTGTTGCCAAGGAAGAATGTTTCTCATACACATCTAAATCTCTTTTTTTTTTTTGGCATGCTTTGGGTCTGATCCAAAATCCTGACACAGCCAACTAGAAATGGTTATTGGATTAAATTCTTAGACAGCACAGAAAATAGCAGGCTAAAGAATCTTAGCAGACTTTCCAAGAGTATTCATTCATCTCTGGCTTGGGAAAAGCTTGTGAAGTGTCAGACTGAAAGAGAATTTTGTGAGGAAAATCTGGGTTTGCACCACAAGAGCAGATGCCTATAATAGCGTTGCCCAGAGAGGTATTGAACAGGTGCTAGAAACAAAAAAAATGACAAATAAACAAAACAAGAAACCAAAATTGCCTAGTGCCCTCTAAGTAAGTTTCTTCATCATGTGTGTAACAAAGCAACAACTCAGAGGAACTTCTGAAAGACATAAATGTCAATCCAGCACCCTGCTCAGGCTGACCTTTACAAAAGAGTTTTTCATTTTCGCATTTTCCTATTTCTATAGCAATAGAGAGCTCCTTTGAAAACCTCCTCCTGGAGAAGCACAGGCCCTAGGAAAAGAACAGGATTGCCCAATAACCCCAGTACTCATGAATTTCCAAATCTGCCCTGGTACTTGTGAGCTGTGCTAGTGGAAAGGACGCTTTCCCCTTCTTGCCCACCTCTGCAGCTGCCCCAGCCTCCCCGTGCGCCAGGAATCCGGGCAGGGCCGAGCAGCAACACCCCAGGAAGGATTTGCTCCACCGAGTCCTGTTCCTCCACAATTGCTGGCAAAGGGGGAAAACAACGACAGCTTTGAAAATTCCCATGGCAACAGCTCCTTCTCTCTGCAAACTCTGACTCCGCTGGCAGCCCGAGCACGGCTCAAAGCAGCAGCTCACAGAGGGGATTTGCAGCCAGGTACCAACTGCTGCTATTTCATAAAAAATTCACGAGCACGAACCGCTGGCCGCGGCCGGACGGTACCGCTGAACTCAGGCACATAATCGGTGCTCCAGTATGGATCCTTCTGTGCTCCTATCTTTGCGATAATGGGCTTATCTACAATGCTGGAAATTAGGTTTTTAAGGTCAGTGGGAGACCTTTAAAAGCCCTCCAAATAGAACCAAGGTCATGACTACTTGTGGTCATTGACATTACAGCAATTTTTGTAAGTACAGAGGTATTAATCCCAGGAGCCTGACAATTTCAATTTTAGTAATGACATTCTGTGCACCTAAAACTTTTACTGAAGTTTAATATTCTTCACTCCATGTACTGATCTGTTCTGTGCTGTTCTGAAGCGTTGTTAAATGGTTCTTTCATTTCACTGTGGAGCTGGCTGACCACATTTCAGGTGTGCAGGGAGTGAACTCTGTATATTGTAGCATCATTACTCTCAGGGGATCTAGGTAGTTGGAAAATGTTCTAATTTGGTTTTGGTTGTTTTTTTTTCCTTTAAAGCAACTACATCTTGCAAAAGCACCCAATTGTTTGTCTCCCTGGAATGAATACAATAAAAAATTTAATTACACCATGCAATTAATTTAATTTTTAAATGGAAAAGGTCCACTATAAAAACACCTACTGCATCGGTAATGATGTTACCTGGGTTAAATTAATAACATTTAAACAAGCCTGAAGAAAATTACAGCAGTATTTATACGTATTTATTTCATGCGCAGTGTGACGTCAGTGCTGTGACATTATTAAGAGCAGATATGCAGTGTACTTCATAGGAACAGTTTTACAGAATTACTGATAGAAATCAAAGTTCATGAATGATTAAGTGACTGCAAAAATTGTGCTCTGGAATTTATTCCATGTAAGTAGGATTTGAACCAGAATCTGTAGAAATTTTTCCAAATTTAAATGCTTCTGAAACATCTCGCCTGGGACATGTATTTGGCTGAAAAAAAGGTGTCCTGAGCACAGTTAACAGCATCAGCATGGGCATCTAATCTCTATATCATGCTAAATATTTTCTTCTTTGAAGTGATAAAAATCCAACTGCCAAGTATTGCTTGATCTGACCCAACGCCTGGGGAAAGCTAATCAAAAGGAAGCCTTATAGGTTCCCCCTGCTTAAATCCACCCACCCAAATAAGCACAAGTTAGAATTTTTATGAGGTAAAAGAGACTCTGCTGTCACAGCCCACTGTTAATTGGCACAAAGGTTTGAGAATACCTTCGTTTTACTGAACTGCTTTGATTTCAAGACTTCTGAGCTGAATTTTCTTGCTTCTTTATAATCCTGTCTTAACTATCACTGAGTTTGAAGTGAGAAAGGAGCTTAGACAGATCTATATCGGTGTTCATTCATGCCAGACTGCTGCATTTTCATCTGAAACACAGATTTGGAAAAAATTCCAATTGAGGGCAGGAGTAGCAGGGGGAACACAGGGAGTGCAAATCCCCTGCTCAGCTCTTGTGGGAGCAACAAGTGATAATTCGTCATTGGCCACCATGTCAACGGCCTCTTATTTCTCCTCTGACTGGAAAAACAATCCCATAAATGTAATTCTTACCCCTGTCCCCTCCATGTAGGGGTTTGTAGAGCTGATGCAATGATTTTGGGCACCTGAGGCCTTTGCAGGAGCAGCTCCCAGGACACTCACTGCCCACTGCTGGGGGAAGGAGGCGCATTCAAAACTCAGCAGAGAAAGAAACCAGGGGCGGTAAAAGAAGATGCAGTTGGGGTTTATTTCCATCCCCCAGTTCTACTCCACATCAGTTCAAAGGCCTGGAACTCCTCTATTGTCACCAGGTGAAAACATTATCATCAAGACAGTAGAATGGAAGCCACCACGGGGCTCCAGCTTTACCCAAAAACAAAGCCCAAGATGTAGAAAGAAACCAACCCCCAAATGAATACTGCACTACAATACAGACAGGAGGAAACATTGCTGAGAACCAACAGAAGATTTGCAGATTACCTGCAAAACTGTCAGAGGTGGACCAAGCAGTGTATTTTACAGGCAGCACTCAGGTTCAAGAGTTACCTTGTTTTTCTCTTCTAAATTTTCAGTCTCATATAGACTTTTTATGATATAAAATTCCTGCTGCAATTAAAAATGAGCTAATGACGCTTCACCTGATCCTCACACCTATGACTAATCAATGCAAGACTGAAACCATCTCCAGGACTAAGAACAGAATTTCTGATTTTCATAAAATTACTTCCAGTGGGATTTCAATATTATTTTTTTAAACTTGAAGTATCTGATGAAAGGAGTTTAGGAGTTCACACTTCATACCATTTACCATCCAGCTTTCAGTTAGTTCCACTTTTTATTTATGTGCTGAAAGGGATAGATTTTCTTCCTCCTTATTTTATAGAACTGCCTTTACTGATAAAAATATTAAGATTCCCCATTCTGCTGGCCTTGCTTATCGAATTGAAGGCAAATGTAATAAAATGGCTGTTTGAGAAAGATTTTAACAAGGTACCCAAACACAGCCATTTTCATAATCTTATATTCCACTAATACCTTTCTCCCAATATTTTCTCAAAAACTTATTTGAGCCATAAAGCCTTGCAAAGATCACCCACATTTTACAACACACAGTACACAAACTTGAATCTTATTTTACGTTTTTCTTTGTAAGTATTCATGCAGCTTGCAGTGTCTAGTAAATATTGTGTCTTGTCACAGATAACCAGCCACTCAACTAATTGGAGATTTCTATTAAGATTTCTCCCAAATTCCCCCTTCCAGTAGCATCTTTTCATCCTACTTCATCTCCCTGAAAATGAGGTCCATTTTCTCTGTATTATCAATTTCTGTAGGAGATACTGGTATCATTTTGAATTGAACAAGCCAAAAAAAGCTTTAAGCCTGCAGAATTTATTTACACTGCAAGGTCTTGAAAGTGCCTTCTTAAGCCATTGAAGACAAAACTCCCAATCTATTTTAATGCTGTGGAATACATATTCCTCTTTTCCATCAGTTGGCTTTGCTTTAAAATACATATTCATTTAAAAAAAAAAAAAACAAACACAAGAGGGATGACTGAATATTGGGAGAGAAACCATCAAAGGAGGAACTTTATTGAAATTAACTGATAACGCATTTCATATATATGTGTGTACACATATATATATAAAATAGGTATTTAGTTCTTAGTCCGAGCATTAAACAGAGAAAACCTCATTTCCCCTTCACACAGGTTTGTTCATGAGCCACCTGTACCACAAGAGATGAGATAAGGTGAGCACACAACTCACCAAATGTGCTTCCACTGGCTCTATCCAGGGACTTCCATCCACTGCAGCAATGCTACATTGCACCTGTCAGTTCTATCAACACAAATTAATCTAACAGCAACCTTCTCCTGAATCCATCCACTATTTTAATGGTAACCATTATCTCATGAATCAAAATCCTCGTCTGACTGTCCTGGAGGTCTGCATGTAATAAAATTCCACTTATAGAAGTTGCCTGTGGGAGGTGCTTCTTCCTTTTTCTGTGCTTTTTGTAAGAGGAGAAGGACCCGGTTTCTGACAGTTCAATCTCTGCTGTTTAAGGCTACAGCCTGAAAGGTTTCATACAAACCATGTGGAGTTTCGGCTCAGGGCTTTGGGATTTTACCCACCTCCACATAGAGGCAGTGAAATACTCCTAGAGCACATCTTGACACGGTCCCACAGCCCAGCCTACCGTAAAACAATCTCCATCAGCACACAGTGGCAGATTGCACAGCTTTAAATCACACCAGGAAGCAGTCAGGACAGGTGGCTGCAAAAATATAGGCTTCCAGGGAGCCAAAACCTGACTTTTTGGAACAGGTTTATTTTAAGAAGTAAGCTTTTTCTGTCAGCCCCCAGGCATGCAGCTTGCTCGAGAAACACCTCTCAGAGGCACTGGCTGGCACAACACGGTCAGGTTGTTCCCAGCACTTGGGGTTTAAAACCATACAGGAATGGCATTTATATTTTCATTGATGAAAAATAATTTCCCTTTCATTTAGGGAGACAACGTGTATGCATGGAGATAATGCGATCTAGAGTATAAAAAAGTCAGCAATAGATCCTTTTGTGAAAGCAAGTCCTGTGGAGACAGGGCACAATTTTTCAAAAAGTGTTTGTGGGGGAGACTGAACACTGTAACTGGCTGGAGATCTCTGTCTTGCTATAGATGTTCAAGAAAGAAAGACGTGTGAAGACAAGAAAATAGGAGATTGACAAAAACAGATAATGAGACCAAAGTCTATCATCTCCAGCTTCGGCTGGACTGACCTGGGCTGAAGAGAAGCAGAAAGCAGAACGGCCACAAGCTGGGAAACAGAAGTGACTCCCACAAACACTGTTTTTCTTCTTCCAGATTTTGCAAAAAGTGCTTTTTTTACCAAGTGCAAGAGTCTGAATGGGTGCTCCCTGCTCCACACCATCCCTGCTCCCCCAGCCAGGGTAAGTTCTGCCAGCAGAAAATTATCATAGGATTTGTTCAGGCAAACACTCCACCAGCAAGAGGTCACAGAAGTCACAATCCCACAGAAATAATCAAGGCTGTGTCCGTACATGGCCATTGGCATGAGGGGGTGTATTTGCTTTCCCCAGACAAGCCAGAGGATGTTGATAAGGGTACAAGGCTTTTCCAGGGACAATAGAAGATTGTTATTTTTATTTTTTAGAGGCCTGAACTATACAAAACCTCAAGAGTGATTTAACAAACAGTAGGTTTCTAAGAGCCAAGCAGTGCCCCAAGAATGCTTTTTAGATAAAGGTATTAAAGTTCAGCGATTTGCAAAATACGGATAGACTATTTAACCTGCACTTCTACAATGGAGCTGCAAAGTATTTTTGATCTTAAAATTGAAAACATATAAAACCACCAAACACACCCCAAAGACATTGAAACATCCTATTAAAAAGCTAAGAGCGCTGTGAATGCGAAAGCATCCTGCCTTGCCTGCAGAACCAGCCCAACTCTTGCACTTGCACAGCCCCAGCGCTCACAGGCAGGTAGCAAGAATAACCTGCTCCAGGGAGCTGCAGCCTTCCCCGTCAGAACAGAGCACAGCCACCCTGGGTGGCTCAGACAGGTGTGCCACCACACCCACACAGGGCTGTGTCTTGAAAGGCACGAAGCACATCTGCAAACCCTCATTCAGATCCTTGTCTCTGCTTCCTCAGCCTCCGGGATGGCTCAGCACAGGTAACTGCTTTCTTTTCTCCCTTACGGTGGTGGAGGGAGCAATAACCTCTGGCTTTACAAATGAGGACATCTTGGACATTCCCTCAATGAAGACAATGTCAAATTTAACAAGCCACTGTCAGCTCAGTGTGATTTTTATGGTCCAGACCCTACTTCAAAATTCAATGGTAAGAAACAAGGGCTTTTTTCTAATGAAAAAGCAGACTGGAAACAGAAGTAATGGATGCACTGAAGATCTTTAAAACAGCATTATTGCTGTGTTCTGGGTTAATCAGGCCCATACGGTTTGGTACAAAATTAATCATCTACGACTGAAGTAATAAAGTCTCACTTGGAGTCCGCATCTCTGCTTGGCATGGGCCCAGGAATGCACACTATGTGAGACTGCTGAAAAACCATGGGGAAGGAACAGAAATAGTCATCCTCCCTACCCAAGTGCCTCAGGCATTCTCTCCATCACACCAAACAAGGAGGATCAACATCTCCCATCAAAACTTTGCTGGATTTACTGCAGGTACAAGACATCCCCCTGTGCTCTTTCAGTCATGTGGCAACGAAGAGTTTCATTAGAATAATATATATACCATTGAAAATAATGTATCAAATTTTTACCACAATTAGTTTCACTTGCTCTAAATTCGTGTTCCCCAAAGACACATTAGATACTAAAACACATGACTGGTCTAAAATAAATGGTTAACTCTTAATGACAGGATAATTTTCTCACTGACAGTGAAACAGATGCAAACTACATAAAGTTAAACAGTAATGATTCTTCTGTAAAACTTATAGTAGATGAATATAGATGCTGTTAATTGCTATTAATTCCAGCTTCATTTTAATTTGTGGTATAGGCAGTTGCAGTACTTTCCACCAAAAAGGCATCAAACCCAAGACATGCTCTGTTTCCTGTTAATGTCGTCTCTGGCAGAGCTGGGGGCACACACAGACTGGAGGCATCTGTTACACACTGAACAGGGCACTGTGTGCTCCTCCCTCCAGCAGCCAGGGCACAGGGCTAGGCTGCCGCAGAGAAAAAACATGTTTCGGTCTCACTGTGCCTCTTATCCCCTTTCAGCTCCACTGAGGATGCTGGAACACCTTTATTTTGCCTGATGGCAAAATCCATCAGGGAAAATGAAGGGAACATCAGGAGGACAAGGTTACCAAATTTTCATACTGGTAACAAAATATTTGGAAGCAGAGGGGAGAGTATTCATGCCGTTTTCCTTTCTTCTCCTCATCACGAGCAGGACTAGACATAGGCTGGTCCCAGGTCTACACAGTAATTTAAAATCAATATAATCACAGTGAACTTTGTCACCTCTGCTTCAGCTGAGTAGGTTTTTCATTCAGGTCCCTTGCCATTTTTCTCCCTGAAAATAAGTTCTTCAGTTTCTGGTCTGCCTTGAAATGAAATAAAGCCATCCTTGGCTTCCACACAGCACGTGAGCAGTCTCTCAAGACATGCAAGACACAGAGCAAACTTCCATCATCTGCACATCGCTACATTCAAACACAATGATTTCTATTAAATATTTAGGACTCAAATATTTATATCCAGTCAATTACACTGAACAGTACTTATTCTCCAGGGAGTCCTTGCTCTCCCTCAGCACAGAACAGAGGACCAAAGTGCATTTCCCATACTTACTAATAACACTGTAACACCTAAGGCTATTAAGAAATCCGTCCCACTAGACGCGAAGACCTTGGAAGCAAAACTACACTCCTACCGTAAAAGAAAACACAAAGATCTTTTTGGGAGCCAATATAAACAAATGCCCATCTCCGCCCCAAGAAAGTGTCGGTTCCAAGAGAGAGTAAAACGTGTGTGGGGGAGAAAGGTCAGTGATGCTGCAGATCTTTTCCACAGCTGCACCTTCACTCTGGAACACAGGCAACTGGCACGGCTGCCAGGCTGCACAGTAATGCCCCAGGAATGGAGCAGTCATTGGCAGCAGAAGTTCCCACCAGTGCTCTAGGTCCTGGTGGGAGGATTTACAGCTCGCATTTTGTACCGAAGAAATCACCAGCTAGACTTTGCTAATCGTGTTATCATGCTCAGTAATTCATACAGCTCTCCCACAGCAAAACCTTTTTATTACAGAATTTCAAAAACCAATACTTGAATTTTAAACTTTAATATGAACTTACATTTTAAAACATTAAATTATCCAGCGAAGCGGACGTGAATGTGAAAAAAGGCCATTTCCTCCATCATTTCATTAAATTTGAAAGTACTTATTTATTTTAATAAGTTGAGATGTCCATATGCCAGGAAATTAACATCAAAGAATGTTAAATATGCCCAGTATCACTTAAAAGCCTATGGAGCATTATGCATTTTCAGAAACAGCATAACTCAGCAAAACTACTTTCCCAGCAGTTACTTTTTATTACGGTTTCCAACAGTACTTTGGGGAAAAAAAGCTGAAAATGTTTACCATGCTCTGCACTCCTGTTCATACTGAAATCATAAGATGCACTGTTGAATGATGTGTTCAGCTGCCACACCACACCACCTTCCCTCATTTAAGGCCTTCTGCTAATTCCAAACAGATGGTTGCCTACAACTCTCTCTTCCAAGGGCTCCTGTGCAGACCTCCTTCATTGGTATGGATGGGCAGGAGTGTGGATGGCCTCAAATAGAAAGGTTGGACTTGGACTGTTTCCTTTGAACAGTTATACTTCACTTAGCACAACAGGACAGAATTATGACTAATATTTTGATCACCTGAACCACCCAGACACTTTTCAGCCGTCAGAACCCATCTGCCAAACTCGCAGGGGTCTCCTCGCAGAAGCAGAACTTTACCGGCACATGCTCTGAAAAGCTCCTTGTGAGCGCTTGCCATTTTGAACAGGGGCCCATCATGGATTAGCCTAATTTCCTAAGGAAATAGGCTTATGGATTTGAGCCTTCTACTGCATCTGGGATACCAATTCCCCTTCCTTCCCGCCACAACTTTCAAATTTGCTGGGTAACTCTGACCCAGTCTGAGAGAAGGGGGTGACCTTACAGCCACAGCCCAGCCACCCGTTTAGTGATGCACAAGCATCAGCACAGGGAACATCGGCACAGCACAGCTGCAGGCCATGAAATAAGCTCCGAGCTTCTGAGGCACTGGAGACTTTTCACAGGAATGTGAAGCACTTAACTGCTCCTAGAGCTGCGCGGCTCGGGTGTTTTAACAGCAGAGAAAAGGAAGCTCTCAGTACCTTCTCCAGCTCATAGCCTTCACCTCATTACACTCTGCTTCAGCCACTGATGCATTTAACACTGAGCCACCTTCTCAGATGACTTGCACAAATTTAAGGTAGAGGTAACTTTTCTATGTTTGCACTGAGAGCAATTAAGCGCTGCAGGCATCTGGGGAGCCCTTGTGCAATACAAGCAGTAACTGAACTACAGACACTGAGCCCTTCTTTGCAAAAGTCACATCCAATTCTCTGCAAAGTTACCTTCACAGACCAAATCCCATTCCTCAGAGATCAGCATATGCTAATAGTGTATCATGCAGATAAGTGTCTCAATTTCATGTCTCCAGCAACAGAAATATAAATTAAAAACATGATCTGAAGTGCCACAGAAGCTTCCAAGTTGGAATCTATCTGAAAAGTTCACGTCACCTCTGCTTAGGAGCAGACTAGCATCTGGCATGGAAAATGGGTTTTCATCGCCCAGGGGGCCAGAAGGCTCCGGCAGCAGCCTGAGACACAGCACCACACCTCGGGAGCAAAAGACAGCATGTAAAACTGAACAAGAAGTGATCTAAACTCCCCATGACTTCACTGCTGTGCTACCTCAGGGTAAATCTTATTTCTGTACTTGGGAAATACGTTCACACAAACACAAAGCAAATCCCATAACATTCAATTCTTCATTCCGAGTGCGTCCACTTAGCGGTTTGTTCATACAGGAGCTCAACACTCGGAACGGACCCCAGTGCTCAAGGACCAGATGATGTGAAATACATCACAGGGGCCCTGTGAGGTCCCAACCCAGCACGGTGCAAAAGGAAATGATCAACATTTAAGGGACCTTTGTCACCTCAGCTGTAGCTGTGTGTATTACAGGGAGTTGGAACAGAGACAGGGAACATTTGTTTCACTATTCCACATAAGGAAAGCAACAGGAACTGCAGTCACATGCCAATACTCATCCCCTTCAGGCATTCAACTGCAGGGACTTTTCCTCTTTTGTTCATTTCTGAGGAAATTTATACACCAAGACAGTTGAGAAAACCTCGCAACAGAGTCAGAAATCAAGAACCCCATGTGGAACAGCTCCTCCTGAGCTTTCTGGCAGCTGCACAACTTAGACGTTGGCCTGAATGCTTTAATTTACATCAAGGTAAGAAGGGCCAGCTTCAGAGGCCTCAGTTCAGCCACGCCAGGGTGATGTGAGACATGGCACCCAGCCCCTGTGTGCCCTGCTGGTCCTTCCAGCTGTGGTCACAGCAGGAGCTGACCTCAGAGCAGCTGAGCTGAGGAGAGATGTGCATCTGTGTACGTGCCTGCAAGGCTGGAATCCTACAGCAGCGTGGGGCAAACGAGCCTGGAGTGAGACTGTGCTCAAACTGGAATGGTGGGGAGAGGGTTCACTGCAGCCATGGCCAGAACAGACTGGGGTAGGTTAAACTCAGCAAGCACTGTTTGGAAGGAAACAGGCAGGACAGAGTTGGAGGAAGATGGAAGGCCTAATGCTCATGGCAGCAAAGACTCCTTAGGTGGAAGAGTTGCTTGCTGGTCAAGTCTTAAGTATTGTTAAAGGTGTTATTTGTTTCAACGGTATCCCACCCTGCTGAGGGTTCAGCCAGCAATACCCACCAGCCCTTACTATGGCAGCTCAAATTCCAATCTTTATACCTCTGCAACAGGGACAAAGGGCTCCTAAATCTTCACAAATGAAACTGCTCATCTCACTAATCATCCTGAAAACATTACCAACCCACAGTCCCACTCACCTCACAACCGGACAGTGTAAAGATGGGAGCGGGTGGGAACACACACTTAGGAAACATCCATTCAGGGTTCAGTTGAATTAAACCTGCTTGCTTTCCCAGCTTTACAAAAACAGAAGCTTGATAGTCAGGCTCTCAGCTAGGCTTGACGTTACTTTCACACTGCAGAGCAACACACCTCTTCAATAAATCATTCCAGCGCCAACAGCCTCCCTCAGATAGAAAGGCTACAGAGATGACCCTTAAGAGTTCAGAGGAGAGTTGAAAACATTTCCAGAAAATCACTGAAGTGCTGTTTAAAGATGTAATTTATATGCACAGCTCTGCACTCCGTTGCAGGATTTCATATTTATTTAATTTGACAAGTTAAAAGTGTCCAACTCTCCATCCAACTCTTTGGACACATGCCGTCTTTAACAAAAAACTTTGTAACTTAAAGCCTGTGTATTTAATAGGAAAAAAATGTGTTCTTCCTCAAACCCACTGGAAAAAACTGAAAGCATCAAACAGACCGAGAGCTTCAACAAAGCACCAGCACAGGGAGAAATTCAGTTTGCTGCTGAAGGAAGAATTACGCGCCATAGCCTGATCACCTCCAGAGGACCTTCTGTTAGCTCAGGAGGTTCACAGCACCTGTGTTACCAACACGGGCTCCCCCAAAGGAGGCAGTCTCCAAGGCAACCAAGGTCTCTTCAATTAGGATCTGATAAGTTGGGATGTGCGGCCTCAGAGACAGCACAGCACTGGGGACTGGATTTCCCAGTCTGCTGTGCACGGCATGGGATGTACGCAAGATTTACCATGAACACATCCACCTCAGAGACACCCCGAGGATCAGAACTCCTTCAGCTGCTAAGCTCTCATGCTGAAGTACCAAAGGATCTGCATGAGACTGTCTTTGATTGTTCCTTTCTGCAGCAGACGTGTGACATCTGACACAGAGCAAACACGTGTGACACCTGACACAGAGCAAACACGTGTGACACCTGACACAGAGCAAACACCGGCACCTCTGTCCCACTGCACACCTGCCCCGGGCTGGGGGACGCCCAGCCCTGCCCCACTCACTCCTCCCCCTCCCAGGGGACCCTGCTCCTTGTGCAGGCAGGGGCTGCTTTTCAAGGATCTTAATAAGACACTGGAAATNACGCCCAGCCCTGCCCCACTCACTTCTCCCCCTCCCAGGGGCTGCTTTGCAAGGATCTTAATGATAAGAAACTGTAAAGCTGCAATGCCACATTCTGGCAAAATACAGACACTTCTTGGGAAAGGGGAGAAATGGGGCAATTCCTGGGGCAGAGATACTGAAAAATAGATTATCTTCTGAACAGTGACTGGAAAGACATGAAAAAGCCACCTAACATCACAAAAATAACAGAAATAATTCTACATCTACTGCATCAACTGCAGTACTGGCCTGGCTCAGCCATTTCAAACAAAGACTCTGCTTATATCCTGCAACTAGAATTCTGATTCATTCCTTGATTATTTCATGCTTGGACTATTGCAATAATGTTTGTGCCAAGCTGCCTTTTTTTCTTTTTTTTATCCACACACTACAAGACTATTCAGCGCTTCCCTACTGCTTTGTTTCTCACTGAAGTATCCTTGCTGTTCACATACTTTTTTCCTCACTGTTATTCTCCTATATGTGTTCAGTTACATATGAAATCAAGATTGGCGCTTCAATGTATCATTGCAATCATTCACGAACCTCAAAAAGGCAACAGCAGCCTCCAACCTTCTGAGTATTCTCCAGTCCATTTGCTGAGCTTGTATCACAGCTGCTACCCATATAATCCATCTTTCTTTTGCATGTTTAAAATATAGGCATTTCATGTGCTTTTATGTCTAAAGAATTTCAGATGTTTTATCCTGTTACTTATCTCAATGCCTAGAGATCAACTAAATTGACAACTTTTTGCTGCACTTCAGCCCATTCTCAGTCTTTTGAAACAGTGCACTGGTTGTTGTAATTCCAGAGGTTTTCCACAAATGTCCCAGTGTTCACATTGAAAGAAAATGCAACAAAAAGCACAGTACATTTAAAGAAGTGAGAGGTCTCCCCTCCCCAGCTAAAGCAGCTCTTTGTGCTCCCTCATGTGAGGGGAGATCGCCACAGCTGTGACTGCAGCCGTACAAAGTAAAAATACTTTTGATGCACTATTGGATCAACGGTATCTGAAGCTCTGAAGATTTCATCAAGCATCTGTTGCAGTTATTTTATACTTTCGTGCTGTGCTAGGGAAAAAAATTCAGGAAAGAGTGCAAGTTGAGGGGACTGGCTCCTCACACATCTTATATTTCAGCTTCTCAAAGCCGTTCACCTGCCAATGGTCTATCTGCTCAAAAACAGTGAAGAAAAGATTCAGGACACTCAAAAATCAGAGATTTGCTTTAATGTACTTAAGCATGAAAACCAATCAAATTCTAGTGAGAATGTTGCAAAAAAAAAAAAAAAAAGGAATTTCACCATATCTGCATCCAACTTTTAAAAATCCAGTCAAGCATTTCATTATAGACTGGATACCAGGATTGACTATGGCAGTACTTGGAATAAACTGTTAGAGTGGCACACAAGAAAAGGTGGCAAGGAGACAGTAAACAGTATTAATGGTATTCAATAACGAAATTGTGTCTGTGTCTAAGTAGAAACTAAATTACTATCTGAGGTTTCCTTAGCAGATTATTTAGAAACTTGCCAATAGACAAACAAAGTAAATGACAAGACTCTCAATCAGAGCTGTGTTCCCCAGCAATATGGCTTAGTAAAAATGATACAGACTACTTGGGCTGCTTCTGGCAAGGCTGGCTCTCCTCAGGGGACTGCTAATGGTAAATACTCAACACAAGCGAGATTGGGAATTCCTTATTCATGCTAGCTTATGGGTAGGAAGATATATCCTGTTCTCTGGGACAGGAATGTGAAAACTCATGTCTTCACTCTCAGAACAGAAACAAAAGATGGTATTTTGCACTGGTTTCTTCACAGAATAGCTAAGATAAAAAGCATTCTCCTTGCCATCCTCCACGTACGTGCACATTTAGATGCGGATCCCGCAGACACAGATGTGTCTTGTGCACATCTGTACAGTCTTGCTCATGGACATGCAGACTCATGACCCAGTACCATCAGAATACAAACAATCAAAATATACAGATGGTAATTCCTGTTTATTTGAGAAAACACACAGCAGTTGCTTTTGCTGTGCACATTAAAAATCAGGGTTCATGCTCAGACAGTAGCAGCAAACTCTCAAGCTACGGCTTCCTGTGTTCCCCTTATGAAAGAGTGTAGCATTGATTTCTGGAACAACTGTTCCTCTAATAAGATTGCATATGGAAACGAATGCCTCGCAGCTGGTTCCAGCAGGGTTCACTGAAGACTACCATTCATCTCTGATGAATGCAGATAAAAATATTCAAAGCTCAGTTTACTGATCAGATCAGATATTAATGGGAATGTTTCTCCTACTTCTCTCCGCCTAGCTCCTCTTTAGTGTCAGCTCAAAAAGAGTGAGAAAGCAAGAGAGCCAGAACCTGCTCATTGTGACCATCCTGCATTTAAGGGAGATGAGTACTTTTACAGGGCAGTGATAACTGAGCACACGGTGTGCCAGAGTTTTGGTCAATATCAAGATTTATTATTCTGAAGGACCGAAAGAGTGAAATACTGACCACGGCAAATAGCCCATTAGTTACCTCTCAGTTCAATAAGTCTTGATGCTTTCCTTACTATGTGCTGATTATTTCCTGTCCAATTCACATTAGCAGCTTATTTAATGAGAACAATCTAAGCAAAGAGAGAAATTCACACATTTACAAAGGATATCAGCAAGTTACATTCCATCACAGTTAACACCATTTGCTGTTCTTTCAGGAAATAACCATTACCCATCATTCCTGTTTTAATGCCAGCAATTGCTTTTGAGAAGAACACTCAATTCTTACACTCACCACCGGTTATATTTTAAATAATAGCATCTTAAAGGACAGCAATAACTGCCTAAGTGTTGTAGCACAAAGCATTCACACCCTGATAGTGTCCACTAGCTTGACAGCACGGCCAAAGTTCCTGTTCTTAATGGACACTTTTCCCCACTCACAGGGTCATCTCTACTCCTGTAAAGCCTATTTTTCTTCTATTAACTTCTCTTAATGTCCATGGCAGTTGCACGGAATCTTGAAGAGAAAGGATTCAACATTTTAGACAGATAAAAAAACATGAGTAAGGACATGCACAAAGAACAGCATAAGCAGTGCTAGTAATTTCACATAGAATATGAGATATGAAAGGTACAAAGAGAAAAGAAATGCCTTGACTGCACCATAAGATTAAAGAGAAAAAACAACTGTATGAGTTTTTTACACAGGATTCTCTTTACAAAGCCATAGTTAGATAAACATCTAAAAAGAACACATCTACATCCTTGGCCAACATCTGCTTTTTTGTTCTCTGAGAAGCCCAAATGGTTTTGATTACTTAAAAGAATATTTCTCGAATGAGTCAGCTCACAGCGCTGAAGCTGATCAGCAGAACAGTCATCAAGGGAGGAGGGCACAGCAGCCCTGCCACTGCCAGCACCCCAGCTCAACTGGGAAACTCCAGTGACAAAAGCACCACTGCCTACAGCATCCTGCCCAGAACAGTGCAGACCCATTCCATACCTGTTCATCACACAGGTTGACACTGGGAATGATTAGACACCGTGTCTTCTACCTGAAGACTCTGAAAGGACGTTCCCGATTTGAGTAAGCCCCTTGCTACCTCTGTTTCTCCACAATCTCAGGCAATGATTGTCCCATTAATTTTACACAACAGCTTTTCAGAAGAACACTATGAGCAGATAAAGGTCCTTCAGAGCGACCTTCACTTAAGGTACAAGCATCTGCATCAACATCTCACACTGTAATCTCCTCCTAAAGCCCTGACCCTCGAGCTACTCATTTTTGGGGCTATTGCAAGGCAAACTAGGGTCTGCTCAGATCACCAACCAAGTGTTCTCCGAACTGACAGATGCAACATCTGACACTGAAAGGCATCTTTAGATGCCTGGAATATTATGCTCTGGGAAGAAGCATACATTACACAAGGGAGGGCCAGTCAGAAAGCCCTGGGTCCCGTAAATGTTCCAATTGCATATTTCTGTAGGCTTTTGTTTCAAGTATTGTTTTGAGTTTTTTGTTTAGGAAACAGCTTACACATTTACAGAAATATTTCCACACTAATGAAAAGGCACCAGAACTGCTACTCTCTGTCACTATGATGGGCTCTAGAAACATATTCTGAGGCAATTATAAGGATGTGCTAAAGATCATTTCAAACCAGTCCATTCAGTAGTTAGCCTAACAGAAAAGACTGCTTGGAAAAGCAAAGACTGCAGTGAAACACAGTCAGGCTCCACACCTACTTCTTGTGACCGTGCTGTGCCTATTCCACATTTCTGTTGCACTGCAAGTAATGCAGCCATTCCCAGCTTAGGAAGTCTTTGGCAAACTGTAAGACACAGTCGTGGAATAAACACTTTGCCAAAACATACATGAATACACATGCGCAGAGAATTCCCCCTAGAAATGCCGTTTGAGCTTCCTAAAAATCCTAAAAAGAACATCTAGGAGATCTGAGTCTCTGCTCAGTCTTACAGTTCCTATTTAAAGACAAGCTAGTTTTCTGTTTTCCGTGTTTGCTCACTTCTGAATTTGGTTTAAAGAGCTGCTAGCATAGACTTAACGAAGTTTATTCTAAAGGCTGATTGTGTTTCCTGCTGTCTTTTTGACAGAACCCATCCAAAAAGGGCCTTTTTCATTTAATTATCTAGTCTTTATTTTTGCAAGTTTTATTTCTGAACTAGAATAAATGTTACAGTCAGAATTGTGTCTGCAGACAACAGGGTTATTTTACAAGGCTTAAAAATCCTTTCCTTTGCAAGCAGTGAAAGGAGAAGTGTGGTGCAGCTTTGTGCAGAAGGAGCACAGGGTGGAGTTCACAGGTTCCTGTCGCAGGGACCTTTAGGGATGTGGGTGCTTTATACAAATGTTACAGCTCCGAGGGTTGTTCAACACCTGATCAATGACGGGAGTCTCTCCTCTCTAAACTCTTGTGCTGAGAGGATCAATATGACCAGGCAGCAGAGGATAATGCTATAGATCACTCATAAAACGAGGAAAATTCCTGATCTCCAGCTCCTGGGCCATTCACCTGCTGCAAGAGCTTGGAGCAGCAGAAGGGTTTCCTACAGGATACTGAGGAATTAATGTAAAAGCATGGTACAGGACAGACACATCCTGTGGAAGATGGATATTTGAGGGCTCTCTGCAACACGGCTGTGCCCTTCTTCCACCCGAGCAGGAAAACCACAACTGGCTGCCTGCTTTTGGACCTCTCCACACCCACCTCAGGATTTATTACAGAACTCTTAAGCCCAAAAATACAAAAGCTCTGCAAGCAGGCAGGCACAGCCACAAACAGAGGGAGGCCTGTGCTGCTGTAAATCAGTTCTGCTCAACTGAAATCAATACACAGCCGTAGCTCAGCCTAACACACAGTCAGTGCCGGGGCTCAGCAGAGGCTGTCCGCTGACGGCTGTCCGGAGCTATCCTGGTCTTGTTTACTCCCGTTGGCAAATTCCCGTAGAAGAAACTCCAGACTCACCAGCCCTCAGCCCAGCAGAGCCTCCTTCCCTGCCCATAATTGCTGGGGCTGGGCCAGCAGCTGTTGTACAAATAACTGGAGGGGAGCTGGCCTGACCATCTGAGGATAGGGAAGGGAAGCAGCCTAGCAGATAATGTCTGCAAAAGAGCTTGGAAACCACTGACACAGGCTAATTGCTTACTGCAGAGTGAAGTTTCCCCTCTCTGTAGGCTCATTTGATGTAAACTTGCTAGTCATGTCCAAAACCCTACCCACAGGACAAACGTTAGCACATAAACTGCTTAGCCAAGCCCGGCTCAGGGTTCCTGGGAAATATTCTGGGGAATGAGGAAGCAAGGAGAAAGAAACAGAGAATATGATCATCCTCCTCACTGTGCTCAGCTAGGAACAAACATCTGGCTGGCATCTGGGCTCTGTCCCCCACCATTTACTCCCACTTTCAACCTAAACATAGAAGCTCGGCGTTTTCATTACCTCTGGTCCCCTCAGTGAGCAAATGTGGACAAAAGGCATCAGATTAGAGAGGCTGAACTGGCTGAAAACCAAAACTCGTCATTTGTCCTGCATTACTAAAATTTTTAGATTTATTTTGCTTGCCTGACCCCATTTGCAAATGAGATAGCTTGTATTTTGAGATCTAATAGAGATAACTTGTGTACATTGATAGGAAAAAACCTCTACACTTACCTATAACCATTCATTCCCAATGAAATAAATGGTCTGGATGAAAGTGGGGTGTTGGCAGTCAAAAAGTAACACTTGCATATTTATCTGGAATCAGCATTCAGACCTCTTAGAAAGTGGTATTTTTTCCTTCAGCTAAACCTAGCCCTGCACAACAACCCTCTTGGACAAGCAACAAGTGTCTGAAACGTATTTTAGATCTTCCAGAAAAGCACACACAAGGTCAATGTAGTGCTTGAAATCTTCATAAAAACTTCTTTGATATCCAATATCTTCCACAGAGTCAACATGTCTATTAACACAATTTCAAACTGAATGGGTTTTTAACAATTTCAAATACAGACGCGGAATTTTCTGGAACACAACAACCACCAAATCAAAGGCATCATTCTGAAGTGTATTTTTATTTGTGGTATTTCAAAATTGCGCAGACACATGAGGTCTGCCATAAGACTTTACGAAAGCCGTGGGATAAGCGATAAAATACCCTTCCAGTATCCTACCTTTCCAGCACCGCACATCCTCGCTTGATGCACTGACAAGTCTCATTGCTGTCATTATACACTACAGAAACAAGTAATTGTAAAACTTGTAGGATGTTGGGGTTTTGGGTTTTTTAATCTGGATATATACAGGGATGCTTACAATCTTCCTAGAAGGCCCAAAATGGTAAGCACATGGTGAGCTTGGGAATGTACTGATTGGGCCAGAAGAGCAAAGAGAAATTTGGGAGTATGCCTGACCAAGGATATGTCAAGAAAGCAAAATAAGACTGAGAGAAGGAGCAGAATATTAAGGTGAATCGTTCAGGTAAATGGCAGAAATGCAAGAAAGGAGGCAATGTGTACAGAGGGAGCTGGCAAGGAAGGCAGAAGAGGAAAATACACAGTAAAATTAATTTAAACCAAGCACAGTAGTAATATAAACAAGTAACCAATTAGATTCTGGAGCCATTTCATGTTTTGGTGCTCTGAAGAAAACAAGTCACTCACCCGAGTAGGCCCAGTAAGGATCCCCCGAAGCCTTTCTCCTGCGGATCTGCACAGAACTCCCATGTCTGCTCTCATGCAGAGAGCCCACATAACCCTCGGTCAGAGCTGGGGAAAAAAGAAGCAGGAATTGTTAACAAAGTGGTATTGGCTCCCTGGGGTTTACACAGTGAAGCTTAAATCTTTGCTGAGCAGACTACAAACCAGGTATTGCTTAAAAAAATTTAACAGGCATGTTCCTGAATCTTCCCCCATCCAAAGGAGATGCCAGGATTCGCTGTGCCATTATCCTGGTCTGGATGCTCATGCAACTCCAGGAATTTCCATAAGGAAATTCTGATGTACACAAACAAACAACATATGACCAAGCTCTCTCTGTTTAGACACAGAAGATAAGTTTACTTTGCCAGTGGCTACCAAACTATGTCAGGCAATAGAGAAATCTTTGTAAAACTCCACAAGCTAGAAGGTACTAAAATCAACTAAACCAGAAAAAACCCCACATCCTACATTCCATCCCAGGATTTTTCTTTTATACCTCCAACAATTTTTATTTTTTCTTTTGTAAAGGAATGAATTGCTTCCATGAGGACGTGGGGTATTTGGGCTTTCCATGTGCAAATTTTGCTTATTGTTTTTATGCATCTGACTGAACCAAACTGGAGGTGTGTAAATTCACAAATGTCAGTAGAAAGTCTGTAATAAATTCAACTACATTCCTCAGCGCACCGAAAACTTTTGTGCTATAATAACGGCATACAAACAAAAACCACCTTAGATCCACAGACACGGACCGTGAGGAACAAGTATGCACCAAATGGCTTTATGGAAATTTACGCCCAACTTCTCCCAAAACGCTTATTTGATCAGTAAGAAACTAGCTGAATAATTCATATTAGAACTGAGAAAACCACGTAAAGCACTGCTACCCGCATGCAGTCACCAAGCACTACATCCCCTGCCATTCCCAGGCCCATTACAGCTGGGCTGGAACAAAGCCTGGAACAGGACTTTACTGAACATCGTGCACCACTAACTCAGAATTTGCCTTTCCTTCCCTTTGGAAAAGCTTCTCAAGGCCCTGCCCTTGCACCACAGCAGCAGAGAGCCTGCTGTGCCCGAGGTTACCCCGAGTGCCACACAGCTCTGGGGACAGCTTCCCCCTGCAACGTGGATTGCTGCAGATCTTGGAATCCTGGAGCGGTAGGAAAAGTTGTGCAATTTCAGGAAAGGCAGTACAGGTTTGGCCCTGCCAAATTTTCTCTTGTGTGAGCAAAGGTATTAATTGTGCCGTTCGAATGAGTTTTCCAGACTCCTTGGCAACTTTCTAAATGTTAATTCACTTCAGGCTGCAAACTAGAAACACTGGAACACATCATGCTACCAGGACTTGTAGGCAATATGACCTCACATACCTTGTTTTCTTCTTTAAAAATACTAAATTAAACATCTTAGTCTCTTTTTTCTTTTTTTTCTTTTTTTTTTTCCCCAGTTTTATTTACTTTTATATATCTGTGTGGTTGGGAGGTAACAGGCACTCATTTCAACAGGAAAGAACTGGTGTGGGATGTGGAGACTCAAACATTCTTGGCAAAAAACCCCATGAACAAAGATAAGACCGTGAAAATCCCAAGGAAGAGAACAATGAAATAGCCTAGGCAGATGGCTGGAAAGGCTATCAGAAAAAAATGGCCCAATTACTCACTTAAAAATTGCATGTGCTGAGAAATACACCTAAAGCCTCTCCTTGTTACAAAATGAAAGACAGCAGCTTTCTCCTGAGCATCCTCCACAGAGAAGGCAAATGATGGTGGGATTTTTGTTGCTGATAAAGTCTGAACCCTTCAGGCAGGAGGAAAATTGGACACTGCCTCCTCCAAAGAACAAGGTGCTCCTGCAGGTATTGTTCAGTGAGCCCTCCCGTGTGTCTCTCCATCCAGAGAAGGCACTGAGTCAAAATAATCCAAATTTGTGGAAGGTGCAGGGGCTCCAAGCCAGTGCAAAGCATCTCAGGTTGTAAACACCTTCGTACTTCTAGCTGGAACCATCAAAAAGCCTCATGGTAACCATGGTATGGCCACGAATCATACCACTGATTTTCAGTGTCCTCTGTGCAGAAAATTAAATTATGCAAATCCAAGCCTTTATGAATGCTTAACTTTAATGTGAAATTGAACATTTGCTTCAGTCAGCATCTTATTTATGCAATTATAAACCTGAGTTCTTATAAAAATATGCAGTTTTGGTTTTCTGCATAGATACTTAATAGATTTGTGCACTTATCTATATTTATAAAAGGCGAAGGGACTTGCTGTACACAAATTTATTTCCACCACAAAGGATGTTACAAACCAGGAGGGAGCTCAAGTACTTTGCAAGAGAACTATGGGAAGGGACTTGCTGGCTGCTATATAGCTTCTGTAGGACTGAAAAAGAAACAAATTGGAACATCCTGTTCTAAATAAAATCCTGAATCACTGCTAGGTAGCCCAACATTAATGTCAATAATCCCTTTACAAACATGCAGTAATTCAGCAGTCAGCAGCAATTTGGAGAAGATACACATTTATTGGGTAGCTGCAGAAACTCTGGGGAAAGGATGATGGGTGAAGATCTCTGGCCGTGCCGTGAACTGGAAAGGTAATGGTCTGGCTCTTGCAAAAATCCTGACACAACCCCACCTTCCTCCCTCAGCCCGTTCACAGCACAGCCAGGCATTTCTTCGTGAGGCCTCAAAAACACTCCAAGAAAACACAGTGGGAACAAACAGCTATTGTTGGCAATATCTCACACTGGTAAACTCATCAGAAAACCAGACTTGGTCTCATGGTGCTAACTGGGGTCAGTGGACTCTCTCATCCTCAAGAGGTGCAAAGTACAGAGCAGAGCACACAGTGGCTTTCCAGACAGAAGTCTGGAAGAGCCAAAGCACTCAGATCAAGTTATTTCAAAAAAGGAAGTGCTTTATACATCAAAACCATCTTATGTTTCAGGCAGAACCACTACTTTTTCCAGATTTTGGTGGGGGGAGGTGGGGATGTACCTTCTGACCAAAACACCACCAATGAAAACTTAAGTTTTGGAGAAAATATTTAAGTTTTACATTAGCACCAATTGCTACGGATTCCAAAAGTCTTGTTTTCAGCTGGGAGACAGTTAACAGCTCCAGAACAGGGAGCAGCCAAGTGGTTTCCTGCTCCACTCCTGCAGAGCTGGATGCTGGAGAAAAGCCAGCAATTAGATGGGCTGGTCCCACAGGCAGCAAATGGGGGAGGCTCCTCTCTTCTGGGAACCCTGCAAAACTTGGGGAAGTGGAAATCAGATCAGGACAATAAGAGGGGCAGGAATATGGTCCAGGAAGGCTCAACATGGAGCTGCCAAATTAGAGGGGTGGAATAGAGGCAGACAGAGCAGGAGGGAGAGAGGAAGAGAAGGCACAGCAGAAGCCCTTGCCCTACAAGGCTTCCTTTGATCCACCACGCCAGTGCTGATGGCAGAGCAGAAATGAACACCATGATATACGGTCTGAGGCTTGCAGACACATGATGGAAAGAGAAAGGGAGCGACTGCACAAGATACACGAGCATGAAATGAAATCCTGAGCAACTCCCCTGGCTGCCGGTGCAGTGTCAGCATCTGCCGAGCGTGACCCCGCAGCCTGGGGGGCTGAGCTGGGCCCTGCAGATCTGCTGCTGCTGCTGCCTGGAGGGGAGAGAGGATCCTCCAAAGCCAACATGGAGAAGTCTCTCACACACAATTTCATATAATTTTAAGCGGCACTGAATGCTACATGATTTCCGATGATGTGCTAAATGAATCAGCCCGGGCCGCAGAGCTGCGGATGGCGAAAGCGATGCGATGCTGGCTGCGCCTCAGCATCCTGAGCAGCTTCCCATTCACTCTGTCTCAACGTATTAACTTTCCAATAAAAATTATTTGATAAGTGCCCTCAAAGGTACGATAAGGTAATTCCTGCCTGAATACCTTACTGGTATTCATAGCTCACATGAAAACACAAAATTTTATCCCCAATCTACCTTAAATATAAAGCTATTACACTATTCAGAGAGATTATACCCTCGGTATTAGTGTTTAAAAGGTATCAAGCCATCAGCTATGTAAGAAAAATCCTTTAAGGTCGATATGTTATGTCTGAATGGTGAAATCATTAGTTATGATGGTAGATTAACTAGATTGTGTGCCAAACTCAGATTCTTTTAAGCCTTCTTTGAAGACAAGGGTTGCACACAAATCTGTTTTCAGCTGTTGTTATTAAAATGGGAAAAAATCAAAGGTACACACATTGCTTAGCTCATATTCATTCTGACTTGCCACTGTGGACTATAGTAGCAGCTGAATCACAATTTTATTCTGAATCCCTAATGTGTACCAAGTTCTTAACTGAGTAGTTCAACATGGAGCTACAAGCCAGCCTTTGGAGACAGAGCCTTGACTACAAGAGTCTGGAGCAGTGTCACACTGTGAGAACACTTAAAGCAGGGGAGTTAAAGAAAAAATCTTCTTAGTGTGTAACAAAGAAGCACTAAATCTTAAGGAATTCTAGCAATTAGTTCCATATCATATCAACGCCTGCAAAAAAACTTTTCAAAATGAAGAAAACCATTGTTTTCTTGAAGACTGCAGAGCTCTGCATTTTAAAAAGGGGTGGGGGCACAGAGATATTTCTTGAAGGGCTTTTATACCATCTCTTAAATGGAGAAAAAGAGATGAGTGATCCAAGACACTTGCCCATCTGCAAGCGTCAAGCCTCACCAGAAAAAAGCAGCATCTTTATCTAGGTGCATTCGCTGTATTTTTAATTGGACTGTGCTAATGAGAAGCAGGTAAGTTGGAGACATTGCAATGCTACACACTGTAACACACACTCTGCTGAAATGAGTTCAGGCTTCCGGGCAATTTCTTAGAATAAATGTTGCCAAATGAGCCAGAAGGAAAAAGAAAAGAGCAGGAGGAAAAAGTGATTGATAATAAATTTATAATATTGAACAAATAAAATATTTTGCACAATTAGTATAAATAATAGTTAAATTAATCTCCCTAGGCTCTTTCATGGTCGAATTTCCCAACACAAGTAGGCTATTTGCCTTAAATATTTTACCACCCTTTGACAGCAAATAAATCTAGAAACATTTCAGGCACAGCTAATCCATTTTGATAGTGTATTACTTTTAAACAGACTCTTCAGACATGCATCTCCATATTTTGCAGATTATTTTATATCTTGCCAAAGAGGGATGAAAGTTACAACAACATATGGTGGTCAGACAGCATCAACAAATTACATTCTGAATGAGACTTCGTCCTTTGATAATGCTGCAGAGATTTTTTCTGATTATCAGATAAAAGCCGGAATCTATTCTCCTATGAACGCACAGGCAATTTTCACAGCTTTCCATTAATGAAATATGGAAGCTAAAAATGACGAGTTTCTCACAACTTAAGTGAAATAACAGATACCCAGATGCTACATCTGCCAAGAGACATATATCCCTTTCCCAGATGACAGTCACCCAGACAGCCCCTTAATTCCTGTGCGAGCGGAATCCACAGGTCTGTTCGTAAAACTGACACGGAGACTTTTCACACCATTCATTCTCTGTTGTTCACGGCTCTGATAGATGATGTGGTAACAGCACAAATCCTAAGAACAAGAACATAAATGCAGAGCACAGCAGGCCTCTACAGGAACTAACCAGCAGAATGCAATGTGAAGATGAAAAATAGTCCAGGGAACATGCTGTCGAACTGTGGGGATGAAATTAGCCAGCAAAATTAAAAGCCCTTATCCCAAACATGAATACAGCAGCCACTAGGCGTGACCCTTGCTAACCTGTTGTGTTCCAAGCCATGGAGTTAAGTGCAGTGCAATTTTCTGTTACTCCAATGTATCAACACAACGCAAGTCCCAGAGCAGCAGAGCTGATGCGGACAAGCAATGGGAAAGAGATTTTCAGCACATTCTTGCCCTTGTAAGAGGGATGGAGTTTAAGGAGGACAAGAAAGTCCCCATCAGAGCCAGCCTGATGCCAAACCACGGGCACGCCGTGTACTGTGATACCCCGTGCCATCAGCCACACTCCCCCAAAGCAGATGCTCTCCCAAGGAAAAGCAAACCAGCCACGAGTTCCCAGGGATCCTCCCTCAGCCTGCCTGGCTTTACAAGCGAGATGAGCAAAGCTCATTAGGAAGACAGTAAGGCAACTTCAAGTTGCATTAATGATGCTCCATTAAGGGGACTCGGAAAAAGAAGCTTGGGAGGCCAGGAAGAGACAGATGCTGCTGGATGATTAGAAAGGGCTTGATTTTGCATTTTCATGGCTTCACTTTGCTGGCATCAGCTGTGCAAGATGTGACATAGCTGGTAAATCTGGACCACTGATGTCAACCGGCATCACCTGCAGCACTTGTGCTGGGAATAAGCGCTTGTGCAGATAACAAACAGCGCCAACAACTTCCACCTCAAGAGAAAACCACACAAATTAAACCAACTGCAACATCACCCCTTCCAAGAAGATGGTGCCCTGCAGCAAAGCTTCTGCCAGAGAACTTGTGGAATACCCTGAGACTAAAGGTTCTCAGACTGTGCTACCTGAGCTCCCCTCTACCCATGTGCGAGCTACATGCAATGAAAAATAACAAACAACCCCACAAAGAAACAAGTCTGCTATTTTTCGCCCTGAAGAAAGTGCAGAAGAAATAGCCCAGACAACAGCACTGCTCCTCCAGTGAGGGGCTGCTGTCCATGCCACACTGCACCAGCTAAGTGTGAGCACCCCAGAAAGACTCAGAAACACTCATCCCCACCTCTGGGAACTGCAGACACATCAAAACCAGCTGTGTGTAAACCCCTTACTCCACCAAACTGTTCTCTGACACTTTCCTGCATGCAGAAATACACTCCATTTACCTTTAGGACAAAGTTTTAAAGCAGACTGGTATTCTAGGCATCTAAGCTAAGACACCTTAAAGAAGACTGAAGTGCATTACAATCTAAAAACCAGAGTGCTTTTAGACACTCCTGATTTTGGTAGTCAGACAGAAAAATAATTGGGAGCACCTGAGAACTCTGTAACCTTGAAAACTCTTGGTCTGTGCATCCTTCACAGTCCCTCAGACTTCTGTTAACCATCATTATCTGCATTTCTTAAAAGGAGGAATCCTCACCCTTGTTCATCATCTCTCTCCACTGCACTTCACAAGGATCCTGTCACCTCTGAATTTTATTCATAGGAATGCGCAATGCAAACACAGAAATAAAGCTTCAGAGCAGAGGTTCATATGCAAGGCTGACCTCCATGGGGAAACTGATGCTTTCTCAGCCAGTACTGACAGAATCACAGCAGGTACTTGGGAGAAAACAGATAAACTCAATTCACCAATAGTTTGGGTAGCCTGGTCAGAGTGAGCCAAGGCAATGAAAAAACCCAGATATGGGGGAAAAAATCACTGCTCACACAGCCAGCTCCAGCATCTCTGCGCTGCTTCCCCAAGGACAAGCTTGATGACAAATTTGGAACAAGCTGGAACCCAGAGGCAGCCCAGAATATTTATGCAGAAGAGACTTGAATCCATCAGCCCAGGCACTCTAAGAAGGGTTCCTCATGCATGGCATGGTTTATTCGGGAAATGTATAAACCACACACAAATAATGGGGGTTGTACAAAGGATTAACAACGGCAAAAGGGAGCTTTATTTCACTTCTTGCCTTATTGCAAGTACCCAGACTTTAAGGGTTTTGCAACAGAAGACACAGTGGCTGGAACCACCTGTCTCACTCTCAGTCTCACATAATCAGGTGCTGCAGCACGCACGGTGTCAGAAGAGCACCCTCTGAATAGCAAATAAATGTGACCTTAATGGAGTATTTTGTACTTCCAATGCCTTGGCTTAATGCAGAATCATACCATTATCATTTCACTAAACCCAGTAGTACTCACAAAAACACACAAACTTATGCAGAATCAGCAGTTCCACCTCTGTGCTCTAGAAATAATTTGCTTGTATCCACTGCCAGCATTTGTGGTAGTACAGCCTTATTACATTTTCGAAATGGATTCCCCTAAGTACACGAAGTATCTTGATAAAAAAAATATTAGGCTCATCCAAATAACCATAGCAAGGACCATGGGACACAGACCTGCTTTGTGCATGACACAGGGCATGAGATCAAACATGCCCCATTATCAAGTCTTCACAGGCAGGGGCTCATCATCTAATAAAAATCCCTCATTCTTTATAATGATTTTTCTAACTTGTGTCCTTTGGCCCATTTAACAATTTATTGACTGTGGGATATAAAGTGAGGCCATATCAATCTCTTCCTGGTTATTTGGTTCAGGCTCTCAAATTAATGCAGAAGGTGGAAAGCTCAATAAAGAACAATTTGAGAAAAGAAAGAAGAACCGCTCTAGTCCTACTGTGAGATATCTTCCTCTCAGTTTGCAGTCAGGTCTCACCACCTGTAGCTGCACAATCTCCTGGAGGAAAGACGGAAGGGCATAAATGTGCATGTTCCCCTGGACTGAGCAGAGCTAACTTGAGATTTGTACCATTTGTGCTGAAACAGATCAGTAGCACCCAGGTATCCAGATTTAGTGCCTCTGGCATGTGACAGCAATTCCAGCCAGATCCACAAAAATTATTTTGGGATCAAACTTAAAAGCTGAGTAGAACCAAGCAAACGAGCATTCATTTTTATTTGTGTAAAAATGTATTTAATTTGGCTTATGATCTACAAAACAAGTTTTTTCATCTTTTTTTTTTTTTTATGCTGACAGCTTGCATTACATACAGATTGTGTAGCAAAGGGTTTCATCCACATTTATTTCCCGAAATATAAATCTAAAGTGGAAACTGACATAAATAGAGATCTTTTTCATGCTGACTGAACAAGTTGTTAGTCTGGGATATATGTCCCAAAAACGTGACCCACCGCTCTGAAAACTCTCTCCTTTCCTTCCAAAGAAGTTGCACTGTTCAAAGGGAAAAGCCACTATAAATACTACAGAGCTCATCTGTAAACTGGATCAAAATTCCATCTTGGTTTTTCACTTTCCTCATCAGCTTTTTCACCCAGGCAAGACTTTTTTTCTGGAAATTTCCCAGCAGAAAGCTCCAGTGCTGTTTAGAATCCCAAACTAATACTCAGTTCCTTGGTTGTTTGTCTCCGGGGAATTCAATAAAGATCTTGACACAGAACCTCATACTACTGAGAGCAAGAGCATTAAGGCCTCTGGCAGCATAAACAAAACAAAAAAACAAAACACCAACCAACCAACCAAAAAGAAACAAACCCAAACAAACAAAAACAAACAAAGAAACAAACACAAAAGAAAAGAAAAAAAACAACCACCTCACAAAAAAGCCAGTCACAGAGCTGAGATGGAGTAAAGAGACCAAAATGACCAGCGGTGTGCTGACTTTGCAGTGATAACAGCAGGGGTACGCAGTGCAGGCTGAAAGGGCACGGGCTCACTGCTCCTTCCTATCCAACCGACTGAACCATGGGGAGGACAAAGCGAACCCCACACTCCACAAGTGTAAATGATGCTAAACCAAGAGGAGGAGAAGCAAGCAAGAATGCCTCGAAAATATTCAGCTGCCTGGCAAGCTCAGCGAAATGGGCTGATGTAAGTGAGACATTCCACTGAAGATAAATGTAAGGCTATGCAGTGGGGGAGAAATAATAATCAGTGCAGGAATGAAGTGAGAGAGTGCTGTTTAGAAAGCAGTAATGCAGAAAGACTTGAGTATTAGGGTGGATAATGAATTAGATGAAAGTTCATGCTGCAATACCACTGCAGGAAAAGACAATTGCTATCCTGGGGCACACGCACAGAGATACTGGAAGCAATAACTCAGTTTCAGACAGTTTTTGGCAAGGCTGTCACTGCAGTGCCACATGCTGTTTGAGGCCCATTACTCAAAAAAAAGTAAAATTCATTTTTAACAAAAAATCTAAGACCTGGGGCAGGAGAGGGAGGGATGGCAGGGGATGACACATGACACGTGAAATCAATCAAAGCACCTTTAACACCAACCTTGTGCCCTACTCTGCGCTGGCCTGGCAGCGTCACCCCAGGCTGCCCAGCCCTGCCTTGGTGTGCTCATCCTCACCCTCTCCAGTCCCCAGCGCCTCACTCCACCTCCTTGTTTCATGCATCAATTTTCATAACAAGCCTCATAAAGATCTCGATTTTAGAGCACTCAGAAGTGTTGATCTTCAGGCAAGAAGTGCTCTCAGAGCGCAAGAGGGGAAGAGGAGGAGGTGAAGAGCCGGGTGAGGAACAAAGGGATGCTTTCACCTGGTGCTGGCCCGGGGAGAGCTCCAGCGAACACCACGATTTATGGGGCAGGTTTGAGAGGAGGAGCGCAGAGTGCTGGGAACAACACAGGCTTTGAGTGTCACTGCAGAGCAGCCCTGGCTGACAGCAGACAGCGGCATCAGCAGGACACAGGCACAGAGCATTCCCAGCCAGCCTGAGCAGGTCCCACACTGCCAGGCCAACAGGAGACACCTGAATTGTGGCATGGCTGGAGAGCTGCACACTCCACATCCAAGCTCTGGCTTCTCCTGAGCTCCTCTCCCCGGGAAGGCTCAGGCACAGGACCTCGCTCCCTCCCCAAACACTGCCACTCACAGTGCGACTAATCCTACGGTTATTACAAGCACTTAAATTACTGAAAAACACAACAAAAGCGCTGTGCCTTGAACGGTCGGACAAATCAGGTGTACAGCCTGCAGCCTGACAAATATAATTGTTTTCTTCAGGATTGTAAGAATCCTCATGAAGACCTCAGCCCACCTGCAGGAAACAAGGCTGTTGACTGCTGCAGGTTTCTCACTTCCCAAGCAGATTGCTTGGCTATTTAATTACAATACATCTTTGTGCTCAGTCCCCACTTGACTCAGAAAGCCCCAGAATGGTCCTCAATACCCACAGAAAGTTTAATTACTTAAGAAAATAACTCCCCCCAGGCGAGTTAATTCCAAAGTGTGCACATGTGTTCCACAGTTGTTATTTCTGTATTTTATACTGCTTCTTTTATGCTTTCACTGTGAACTGTAAGAATATTCCATCTCCCATGTAGCTGGTGTCAGTGTTGAGAAAGAGATTCACCCTTTTATGAAATACTTTAAAAGATTCCTTCATGGTGATATTCTGTGTTCTAGTTTGTCCACAAAAAGGAGATATTCATATCAAAACAGATATCCTCTCTTACTCTAAGCGATTTTAAAATACATTAAAATAAGGAATTACTTTTTAAGCAACAAATGCATTAAATATTGACAGCATATCAGTGTTTGCTCTGTGACAACATTCCTCCTATCCATTGCAGGGATCTGCAAATCTGCATCTTACAACTACAAAGAACTTCTATCAATACTGCACAGACTATCAAAAAGGAGTTTTCGTCAAAAAAAAAAGGCATTAAGTATGCTCTTATTGCTATTCTTTTTTACATTCTCCATACACACCACAGTCTTTGCTAGAGAAATCAGAAGCACGTCTATTCATAAGAAAACCTCTTGTTGTCTTTCTTTTTTTAACCCCCAATTCATATTTTGTAAACAAGAAGCTCAAAGCAATCAGTTCCAGTCAGGCTTTTCAGCTTTGGATTTAAATCCTTTCATGACTTCTGCAAAACATGCATCAAAATTTCAGGGAAGGGGGAGGAAGAGGACTCTTGACATTGTAATTTCCTCTGATGAACAAACTGATGTATTACAAAGAGGCATCTATATACCCAAGCTACTTGCCAACTGACAACCAAATCCGATTTGAACACAGGACTTGAAATAGCTTTAAAAAAAGTAACAATGATTAGTAAAATATCATCTACTGTATGTGATTAGATTTAAAGCTGCAGGAATATAAAGACTGATGTAGAGCACATTTGGCAACTGATATGATCCATCTTAACGCAGCATATACAAAGATCATGTTTGCTCACATGGACTGCATCCCTCTGTTTACTGCACTGCTCTGATAGGAAATAAAAGATACAAACGTGAGATAAGAAGGTACTTTAAGCAGATCTTCTGAAATACCAAGAAACTGCAAGAAGCTTAGCTTCCAACTGAGATGGCTCGAGTCTTTATCCTATTAAGATGGATACTAGGACTTGCCAGGATTTTGGAAGTTCAAAACTATGGTTTGCTTTTCTGTTGTTCGTGGGATTTGTGGAAGCAGGTAGAGAGGTCAGGCAGACAGACTTCAAGATGGCGAAGAAGAAGGATTTATTTACAAGAAGTTCTTTTTATACACAGTAATAAACAATTGTCTATTGGCCAAAGACAATCCACCCCCAAAGACCTATTGGTTATGGCTTGTACACCTCTAACACAAAACACAGAGATTAAGAAAGTACAGTTTATCTATATTCTCCATGAGAGAGAAAGGAAAATCCTAAAACCCTGCAACTACACAAAACAATCACCAAACACCCCCCAAAAAAAATCCCAGCAAACAGTCCTAGTTTTCACCCAAAAAAACCACAGCATACACAGAAAAGAGGCACAGAGGCTGAGGCTTCCAAACTGAACACGGCAAGGGGCCAGAGCCAGCCTCAGCTGCAATCAGGGACAAGACTGAGCCACAGGGAAGGTGAAGGAGGTTGGTGCAATGGAGAAACCAGACCCAGACTCAAAGAGACAGGCCTGGAAACAAGTCATCACAGCAGCTTTCTAAACAGACAAGAGATCAGTGAAGATCCTGCTCAGGGACAGAACCCTGGGAGCTGCGTGGCGGCTGAACGGAGCAGGAGGACCATTTCTGAGGGATGCTACACAGAAAGGACACAGAATGCTCAGACACAGACCACATTCAGGTGACAGGTCTGACAGGTCAGCAGGACAGCAGCACTGCTCCCAGCAAAGCTCACACAAATATAGAATGTTTTGGGACAGGAACAACAGCCTGTCCTGGCCACAAGCAGCTGGAGCAGAGGGGCAGTGACAGGGCACAGTGGGGACAGGGCAGGAGGAGAGCAGCAAACACAAGGCAAACCAAGCAGTGACAGGAACATCACATGGACCGGGGCACATGTGGGGCCAGGGACCTGTCACGACTTGCAATGGCACTGACCATTTTCTTACCAGGAACCCACTAAGTCTAAATACATCAATAATAAAAAAAGCCACAGAGCCAGAGGCTGTTTGGCAATTTTTAGCCACTCTGCTGAAGCAGTGTGGTGTCAATGCAAAGGAGCCAGGCCCTGATTTAGCTGGAAACACTCCACTGGAGGATTTTGTTTTAAGTGTAAATTTATTAGAGCCCATTAAGCAACATGTAATCAATAACTATTCATTATTTTCAGTATAGGTAAGGAAAGGAAGAAGGAAAAAGGTGCTTCTCGGGTCACAGTAAGGAATATATCAAGTAGGGAGGGAAGAAATCCTTGAAAGAGCTGCAAGTTCTTAATTGCCACTGAGGTCTGAGGCAGCTGAGATATTCAGCAGACTCTGCATTTATGCCCCTTAGAATTAGGTAAGTGAGAAGGTGTTACACACACACTATGTCATTCACAGGCAAGGGCCCTGGGTTGATGTAAGTTTATTTGTACTATACGAAAGCCAAGTGATACTCAAATTGAGATTTTAGATCATTTTGTTTGTACTCCTCTTACAGACAATGCAGATTACACGGGGAAGAGGGGGCAGAAAATTTTTTTTTATTTTTAAATTTTACATTTGAATAAATATTAGTGCTTCTAAAAAATATTAAAAATATATAGCAGTGCCAGAATATGCTAATAAAAAGCTGGCACTATTGGAAATTTGACTTCTTGAAAGTATGTCTACTTTAATTTGCTTTTTAAAAGAATGACTGTGCCCTAGTAAAAATCTGCCATTTCCAGCCAGCTACATTAATATTTCAACTTGGTAAATTATTCTTTTAAAAAAGTTTCTAATAAAGTAGCACTTGCTGCACATCTTTTTAATAAGATTACATTTCTATTTATGACGTTATAATACGTTGTATTAAAAACAAAAGAAAGATTACTGTGGGAGGAATAGAGATGTCTTTCTTCATTTTAAATTTAATTTAAAATGGAGGAAAAGGATTTTTCTTTTAAATTAATATTTCCCTTGCAGTATTATGAATCCCAGCTTGTACTATTGAATGAGAAGCAGGAAAGGAAGCTTTATCATTTTTATGCAAACTCAAAGAGAAGTCAAAACTAAACTTCATTAAGCCTCATATATACCTGTAAAGCCAAAACTTGCATCTTTGCATAGTCTGAGGGTAAAGGTCCTAAGCCAAGGTGCGCATTCCTCCTGCTGAGGAGGAAGGGAACAGTCAGCAGTTACAGGTGAAGCGCAGAGCAAGGGAGCAGAAATCCTCAAATGAGTTGTGCCAGTCAGAGGAGAAGCAAAATATCTGCAGTGCCTGTCCATCCTTCTCACCTGGAAGGCATGAATGTCCTGCAGTGCCAACAGAGATACACTTCCCATAGCTGTTAGATATTTATATTTTCTGATTCTGAGGAAGGAGAGCAACAGGAACACAGGGGAGCCCACAGGGCAAAGTCCCATTCCCTTGCTCCCACTACATCATGGAGTTCTCCCAGATGGGTAGAACTGCCCTGACACAGTCCTGCACGATGTTAGACACCACAGCGTTTTACAAAGACAGTCAGCACCAGGATAACAGAGCTGCAGAGAAGACAAATCATTACTTGCTATCATCTGATAGCCATCAGTCAAACCAGAATTAAAATGCAGGATCAGACCTGAACGCCAGTGGAATATTCCATCCAGGCAGTTGCACCAATTTGTCCTTCAAAGTTAAACTCAAGGTGATAAAAGAAGTTCACAGACTGCACAAGTCACAAAGTGCACCCAGGTATTCAACCACAGAAGAGACCCACAGGAGATGTACACAAAACCAAGGGGTTTGGGTGGCAAAGAGATAATCTTATCCTGGAGAAGCATTTCTACGGGTACTTGCCATATTGCAAAAAGAAGATGCATTTTTTTCCCCTTCTTTTAGGTCTTACTATAGTTTGCAGGAACCTTCTAGCCCAGACTCAAAATAAAATAAAGTTTTTGGGCATTCAAAGGCAAAAGTATCCACTAAGATAATCACCTATAGCCTGAAATGGGACTAAGGGGCAAAATCACTGTCTCTGAGTAGAAACTAAACCAGACTCCAAAACCCCTTCTGAACAACTAACAATTCCCAGAATAAAATGAGCAGCTGTGCTCAGGAATTATTTATTCACAGCAATATATTCTTGATAAAAATCAATGCCCATGATGTACACCCTTCCATGAAATGACCTTTAAATAGCCAGTCCTGGAGAGGTGACCACAACCATGCTTCAGAGGGGGTGGGGAAGGTGGGAGAAGTACAAGACAAAAAAGGATGTTCTTCAGATAGGTCTTTACTGGTCCTTGACAGTCAACAAATTTATAACAGATGTGCCTTACTCCTAGTGTGGAGAAATGAGTGCTGGTAACTGTTATTGTCAGGACAAATCAATTGGAGCCATATGTCTGCAGCAGCTGACAGCATCATGAAAATCTCAAACAACACACAGACATTAGGATGCTGCAGAAAATAGGAGCTTTCCCATCGTGTAAAGGGCCTTTGGGAGATGCCTCTCTCTTTGAGTAAGGTTTGTGGGAATTACTTTATATATTTTGATTCTTTTCAAATGCTTGATTGTATTGTGAGACTTTGCCCTCTCCTACCTATTCCCCAGACAGCAGGTTATAATTAACAGGAGGCAAAATGCTACAAATTAATCATAGGACACATCTCATTAGGATTCTTATTTTATCTAGATTAAACAGGAAACTGTCACAAGGGAAAACAGGGAAGTTTCCTAACCTTCTCCATCACCCTGTGCTCCCCAACAAAATATCAGCCATTATTCCCAGTGATAAGACCCAAGCGGAATGCACAACTCACAGCAAAAATTTAACTGATAACAAAAAGAAACAAAATGCTAGGAGTCAATTCTAAAAAAATGAAGTTACGCTTTGAGAGCATTTCCTCCTACAGTGCACCTCCTGGATTTTTCCAGGAATACAAACTAGTTAGTGGCTGTCAAATAGCTGTACTGTAAAATCGAGTGGTTATCTAGCAGCTGTAGTGTAAAATAGGACTAGACATAGTGGAACAGATCCATGGCCACTATGCTAGAGCAAAGCAGCGTAACATGCATTACAAGAAAAGGAAGCAACTAACACTGTCAAGTCAGCAGGGTCTCATGTAGGTTAAAATGTAATGCAAGATCAGTGCCATAATTATCCACACCAAGCAAGTTTTTAGTTTATTGACTATACTGCAGTTCCTGAATTTATGTCCTTGGACTTAAATTGCAAAATATTATTGCAACGTGGCAGATATTATAATGCAGATATCGGTAGCTGTGCGGGAGTTCTTGGTATTGCTCTGAACAGCCAAGTTTCTCCAAAACCACTACCTTTTTTCTACCAGTACTAATGAGGAGTCTGCCAGAACAGAAGTGTATTTATTTCTCAGTAAAACACACACAGAAAGCAAAAAGATCAAGGTTTTCAAGGAAGAACTTATTTTCCAAAGAGCTGTAGCTGGCTCACAGACATTAACACTCCTGATCTACTGATCGGTGAGGAGGCTCCAAGAGCTGCACGTTCTCCGTTTCCCAAAGCCCCTTTCCCATCCCTTCTCCACACCACAGCTCTCACATTTAGGTCACTATCTCCAACTCAGCCCAGGTTTCCCCTCTGCAACCCAGCGGCAGCAAGACAGTGAAGCTTAGAGGACTCAAACTAGTTTTTCCCTCGTGGAAAAGGAGTACCTCATTTTCCTCAGGAGTAACAGCGCAGGGACTGTCTGCTCCACCTCAAAACCTGGACACGTAATGACGACCCAAAAGCACCAAAGTGAAAGTGCCATAACATTCAGTAGATCATCCTGAAAGCAACTATAAAGATTTTAAAAACAAAAATCAGCATTTTGTTCTTGACTGTTCCCTGCAAGTAGAAAGCCTGTGCTCACACGTCCCCATGGAAGGCTGGTTACAGCTGTAGGATGAGGATTGGTTTGAATGCTTAATGTTCTCTCAGCCTTCCTGATCGCCACCAGGGCAACTGCAACAGAACCTACTGCAGCTTTTCGCCCTGTTAAGAAGTGATGGGTTCACAATAGCGACTGGCACAAGCTGTAAAATAGTCCTGAAACTTGGGGCACCTACAGCACACATCTGCTTCAAATGTCAGCTTGACAATGTGGGAGTAACAGGGCAGAAGTCTCTGGTCTGTGTTTTGCAGGAGGTCAGACCATCATTTAAATAATGCCTCCTGCCTTAACTTTTAGTTATTTTGTACTCAGGCAGGCATGTGGGAATATCTTATGTCTCAATCTTGTCAGGAAAAAAAAGAGGGAGGAATAATCAGAACATACTCAAGACATTTTGTGAAGAATCCACACAGATAAACATTTGGCACAGGGAAAAGACCATACTCGTATTAAGCAACTCATGCATACATCTGCTACAACCAAATTTTCCTTTCCTTGGACATGGAAGTTTCCATTACTTGTGCTGGGGCTTGGGCTATTTACAAAGCCATTTCTCCTCTGTGTTCTTTTTTTGACATATGGTTTCAATGCTTTACTGCTGTATTAATCCTATTTTGTCTTTCAGATAATAAGGATATTGTTGTTACTAAGTACTATGCTAATTGTTTTTGTCTAGTATTAAAAATACGTTGCACTGCCTTATTCTAATTAACTTGAGATTATTATTGAAATAATGGTTTTATTATTTTACCACTGGCATTTTACTGCCTTGGAGTCTTAGTTGTAGTGAAGCTATTATGACTTTGTAGCAATTGACTAACTACAATTATTCCATTATCCGGCTTCTAACATTTAATTGGGTGAGTGCAGAAAATACCCTCCTATTACAAGATCTTTGCTTTCTGATTTATTAGAATTAACCTTCAATATACAGAATCCAGACTCAGTTCATTTTTCCCTCTTCTGAAGCAATATCCTATGAGGATCACCATAAGCTTCAATTGGTTTAATTAGGAGGGGGAAAAATTAAAATATATTACAAGATTTATATTGATGCCCTCCAGCACACATTCTTCATTTCACACTTTATGTAAGATTTCAAGAGCCAACACACTTGCCTCCTCCCCAGATGAGCACATACCGCAGGGCAGGGCTGTTAAACGTCATTAGCATGAACCATTTTTTATATTGATTTTTGTTGCTCTGTTTCTCCTCTGTCCATTCGATGCATTGCAGAGTTCAGATTCAAGTTTTAATTTAAATACTCGGAAGCCTTACCCAGGCCGCATTTTTCTCGGTGCTCCAGCTGCAGAAATCCATCAGGTTTCCCAGTGCCGTGGAGGCACCAGCAGCAAAGCTTGGCTCAGCAGCCATTCAGAAGCGCTTTCTGCTGGTTTTACTGATCATCAGCACAGATATTCTGAGAGGCTCCACATCAGACCATTCCACTCGGTGTGCTCTCCTCGCAGGGGCAGACCTGTGACTCTCCCAGCTGCCTTTTGAGCAGGACTCAGTGATTGGCACGTCAGGAGACAGCTCAGTCCCGGGTGCCAGCCGGGGCTGGGCACGCACCAGCTCTTGGCTGAGGCTCTGGTGCGACGAGCACCGTGCACAGAAGGTGCCTGAAGAACTGCACAAATTGGCAAAGGAGAGCAGAATATCAAAACGTTTGTGCACTGGCCAGTCTGAGGACATTTCTCATCCTCTGATGTGTGAATAGCTAGTTTAGAATCTGGGCACAACGTGTGCTTTTGTGGACAGGCTGGTGGCAGTGCAGGGGGGAAGGGGGAGATTTTAAAAACCTAATCAGTAAGCAAACAAATAAACCAACCAGGATGACTGAAGGCTAAAGAGTGCTACACTTTGAACTCCTACACCCTCATTTCCAGCTTTTATTGGCATTAAGTTAGGTCATTAACATTTTATCAATATATTATGTGTATATAATGTTACTGAGATTAATGGACACAGGCAACGCTGCTCTCAAGGCAATCAGAGTTCTGTAATAAGTTATATGCTTGCTCTTCCAACAAGCTGCTCAGTGCTAGGGATGCATGGATTTTTAAACAGCTCAAAGTTTAATATGTTAGAATTAAAAGTGTGACTACACTGCAGAATTAACTTTAAAAGAACAGATAGCTTAACCCAGATTAGTATGCTGCTCCTGACAATCGAAGTTTTGAAACCCAGGTAGTTCAGACTTCAGCATATGCTCTAAGTCAATATGTATTGAACTCCAAGCCTCTGCTGCAGCTGATTAAGGACGAAGAAAGGACATGATACAATGCTACAGGAATCTTTTTTGTGTTCCTGAAGAAAGAACATTGCTCATTTTTATTAAGTCTTAAACTTTCTGTTATCTGGCTACCTAATATCAGGTAAGTTTACTGCCCTCATTCCTGGTTTTAAGCTTGAAGTACATAACCTCAATTGTCATTCTGCTCATCTACTCTCATTAGAGGCTGCTCTCATTTAGTACATATTCAGTTACACAAGTTTCATTAGGAGCCCAGCCAAAACCCTACTGCCTTCCTTTTCCTCCTCCTCCCCACTCTCCATACTGCTGGTATAGGTACACTCCTATGAAATATTTTTAAAGTTTATTATCAGGATAATTTGCATTTACCTGAGGGACACCCTGCAGCTTTATGTGTTGACATGGAAGCAGTTAACTATTAAAAGCCCCACAGCAGCACTTAGAATTTCCATTACGGAGATGAGCCATAAGCTCCCATCTCCTGGTTCGCTTCCAACTGCCACTACCAAGGAAGGGAACACCTCTAGTCATGGTGATACAGCACAAAGGGAATCTCATGTCCCAGTGTAACAGGCATCAGCACAATGTATTGGCTCTTTCTCCAAAGTCTTAGAGATTCCTCTCCTTTGACCACCATACACATTCTTGGAGAAATTTTGATTCAAAACCCCAGGTGAGGAGACTCACCATTCTACCAGAAATACTTACTTTACATATTCTTTTATGACTGCCTTAACAGCAGGAACATTCTCCTCATTCCCACAGTACTTGGTGACAGAAATGCTGAGCAGACTGTGAAACCTCACAGAGAGCTGTTAATCAAAGCTTCCTAAATAACAGCCACAAATACACAGCTCATTTTATCCGAAAGTGCCTGCACACCCCACCTGCGCTCCTCCTCATAACCCATCCAGGCACACGGGTTCTTGCTGAAGGAACAGGCTGATCCCATTTTCTTACAATACTTGACAGTTATGCAACTTCACACAACCATTTCCAAAACTATCTCATCACTGTCCAACTTGCCTGCAACTCTGCCAACGAGCTTTTTCATACTTCTCCTCCACTGCTATGTCCCATTATATTAGCAGGGAAGCAGAGGAAAGAATTAGCTTTCAAGTCAAAATTCTTGCTTGGAAGATAAAATAGGATACTCCCCCCACCCCCCTTCAACACCCTAGTCCCATTTCTGATTCACAAGCTGCATTCCCTAAAATGAATCATGTTGGATAACAAAGGTTCCCACGCTGACTCAGATAACTTGGAAGAGGTAGTCTTCCCCCTCAATGTTTTTAAAGGCCGAGGTTTAAAATAGCAGTTCTGTTTAACTTATGATTTTCTTAAAGGTTCAAGAAGAGTTTAATTAGTGAATTGACTGATTGTACCAAGTAAAGAACCTAAATCCCATCAACAGAACATCATGTTCTGAAATGTTTTTCTCTGGAAAGCATTGGGAAAAATCAGACCGAACTTCTGAAAAGTAATTCTTATATTTTGTTACCTCAAATATTTTGAGAAACTACCTCAAAACCCTATCCAGTATAACAGTGTTTTGAGGAGATCTGCACAGGACTCTGAAATCAGCACTTAGTAATTTTATCACCACAGTTAACTCCCAGATAATGCACGGGTACTTTTTCTCCCTTCTCCCAAGGAAGGAAACCCCACTGCCTCTCACCACTCATTGTGCATCTGACACCCCAGTGGTGGAGAGAAGGTCACCAGTGTCTGAAACCACAGCAAACAGCTACAGATCTTTTTTGCCATGTCCATCATAATCCCTAGACTCCTCGCTATGAAAGAACAAGAACTGAGCAGAAGCAATCAGTCAATGACAGTGCAAATGTCTCTCCCCTGTGATCATAATGACATAGTATCTAAATCTGCTCATGGCAGCATAGGTGCATTAAAAATATGCACAGATGTGTCTTTCACACCACCACTAGAAAGATACTCCCCCCGTATTTGCTACATTATGAGATGATACCAATTTGCATTTATATTTTGATTACATCTCACTGAATTCTATAACGTTCAGCAATTTGTGACAGATAAAACCTGACACCATCAAAAGAAGTGTGAGCTTTGCCATTGACTTCAACAAGGACGTGACTTTATCCTGAGTGCTCCTCTGATAAGCAAAACTCTAAAGAAACAGTGGACCAGACCATAGTTTTTTCTAAACTGCACAATTTTGAATCAGAATAAGCCCAACTGAATCTACAGATTTAGACCAGTAAGAGCAGAATTCCCCAAACAATTGTTATAGCTCAATTGAGGTTTACTGCATTACAGTTGAATGGTATTTCAGTGCTGTGCCTTCTTATTATGTAAAATGTCACAGGCTGCAAGTGCAGCTGGGGGTTCCTTCCATACCTCCAGCCCTCCTGCCTTTGCACCTACCAGACTTCCCAGGCTCCTCTTCAAAGATCTTGAAGGATTTTGCATTCAGTGCCAGCGGAGAAAACAGCAGAAGGCAACAAGTTTTTCATTATCTAAATCTGGAGTCCCTGAGGCACCAATATATCACAGCAGGGCAACACTGCTATCCGGGTACCGGCCTGCAATGTTCCAGGTTAACTGTAACTCACTTTTAGGATGTGTTCAAAGTATACTGCCCTGACACACTACGAGGCACTTACCACCATGTAGGTCCAGCATAGCTTTGATTAGCTGCACAGATCCTCGGGGAACGTGAGCCCAAGGTCAGACAGACTAAAAGCACATTTGGAACACTTCTGTTTAACTAAGAATAAAGAAGATTAAGATGGATATGCAGCATGTCACGTATCTTACACTTCAGGACGAGAGACGAGGTTGACAGAATTCTTCAAGAGTGAGATCTTCAGAGATATATGGGAGCTCACCTTGTATCAGTTTACCTGTTCTAGAGGTGAGATGTGTTGTGTGCTTCCAAGAGTAATAACCTTTTAAATTCCATCTGCCATCCCCTATATAAAAATATTTATATGTTTTATACATATATACATGCATACACACATATATGAGACATTCCCTCATCTTCCTTCACTGTATTTTTCAGCAGTGCCTTTGGAAAGGGACAAAAACTTGAATGGTTTTAAGTTCTGCTTTTTTTTTTGCTTTTCTAACCTCCAACGAGTTTTTCCCTAGTCAGACAAACACACCCTCCAGAAGAGCACCACCCTAATTGCCCCAGCCAGTAGATCCATTCAAGCTTAATGTCTGGCAATTGCTGGTCTTGTGACTGAATCCACTTGTCAGGGGGAGAGCCAAAACTGCTCCTCTCTGAAATCCAATATATATGCCAGTTTCTGAGACCTGAATCAACAACTGCCATCAAGCATTCACTGCCACGTTGGACTGAGCAGCTCCCTCAATGTCCCGAGTCTTGTGCCCCCACAAGGCTCCTGCTAATTCAGGAGTCAGCAAGGTTCAGCCTTGGGTCGAATTCCTCCTGTGCTGAGTGCCCTGCACTGCACCCACCACCCTTCTGCCCTCCCTCCCAGCTATCCCTGACCCCCTTCCACTGCTCCTCAGTATCAACCTAAATAATTCTGCCTTGTTTCCTGTCTCCTTTTTCAGCTCACACATAAACATCGGATATATTTTTGTAAGGAGCACAGGGAACCCTTTTCCAGATCTAAATCTAATGTTCCATTGCTTGGCCAGGTTTCAGTCCTGACTTCTGAGGTAAAAAGCTATGACGATTCACTTATCCTGGAATATTTAAGAAGGTGGGAGTTAGTTAATGGGGAAGAGCTAAAAAGGCAATTAGAGAGGCAGAAACTGGACATCTGCTGGCACAGCAGTGTCTAAGTAAAGGGGAAACAACTTTTCAACATAGTTTGGCAACATCATAGGGAAATTATTTTCATTAATAAAAACAAAGTCAGAGACTCTGGGCAGCTTTCAGCAATGTTCATGCTGAAGTCACAGAAAAGTAGGCAGCACTCTCCTCCAAGTCATGGCGTTGATCTCATTCCTAAGAGATTTTTCATGGAAGAAGACTAGGCAGAAAGGCTACCCTGTACCAGACCAAAAGTTCAGCATCTTCCCAAGAAGCTGCACTGCATTCATTTCTGTTACAACAGCTCCTGGAATAGCCATTACAATTGTCGTTACCTCCATCTGGATTCTTGTTCCGGAATAAAACCATTTAAATGGGATACTGGTACAACGGCAGCAACATAAATAAGTCAGTATAACTGTACTGTTTCATTTCCTTGAGTGGCCTTTAAAATGATAAAAACCTTCTTGTCCTCCAGAAGACAAGAAGCTGGTGTCATTTTTTAATACATTATGTACACAGAATATTTCTGTTTGGACACTCAGACATGCAGAGAATGCCTACTTGAAAAAACCTTCACCAGCTCAGACTCAATACACAGAACAGCTGTATTCTATTAAGTACGGAATATAAATATGTTTTTCTATTTACAAAAATACCATGTCAAACCCTCCTCTTGCAGGTAACGAACACATGGAAACCAAGGTATCTAACTGGGCTGGGACATCTGGGAAAAGCCTATCTGGAGAATAAGCTTGTTTACAAGAATAAAACCCTCATAGAATATCTCAACTAAGTTGGCGAGAAAATTAGGACAGTGGAAAAAAAACACTGGGATTTTTTTTCCCTAAACAAATGGCTTCATATCTCAAGCAAGCACAGGAGATGCCGGGGGGGCTGGTGACAATCATCACTGATGCGAATGATGGGATATGTCAAGGAGAGAGAAATGTCATGTGGGAAATGTAATTAGCCACTATAGAAGGGGGCTGACACCTCCCCACCACTCACATGCCAAAAAGGAAAAGCCCAAAATAAAAGTACAGCTCCTATTCACTCATTTGCTGTCTGATATTCCTGCATCAAATATAATTATAAACACATCAACTTTTCTTGAAGCACCACAGCATTCCAGCTACTTCCAGCCCAGGAATTACCTGCAGACACTTAATGGGAAAGGATCGACTGATCAACTGTTCCAAATTCATTTGGGTTACTCCACAATAAATCACTTTCTTTCCTCATCAGGGTAGCTAAAAAGGCAAAATGTGTCCACGACCATGAAATTTAATGGATTCTTCTGTGCAATAGGTTTTTAGACTTAGCTGATGTTACCCATTCATTAACGTTGTCAGATCACATAAGCATCTTTAACAGCAATGACAAAGCAACAGCTCTGTTTGCTGTACTAAAACCCCTGGCCACATTTTCTGATGTAGATTCAACAGATTTGTAGAGAGAAATTAACCTGGCATCCTTTGCATCTGCTCAAAACTACCTGATGCTCACAGGGCACAGCTGAATGTGACACACTCGTGTTTCCATTCCAGGGCGCAGGGGCAGCAGAGGAAGAAGGGAAAAAATACAGATGCTGACCTTTCAGAGATAAGCTGGAGGTGTGGGGAGAACTTTTCCCCAAGGTGCTTAGGAGGTATCCTGGAACCAAGGTTTGCACACAAAGCAGATGTGCTGCTTTGACCTTAAGCAGGAGTTGAGGCGAGACCCCCTGGCCGTGCTCTGCAGCTCTGCATCTGATAGTTGGTTCAGGCTCTGTAATCCCTTGCCCTAAGCCAGTTTCCAGGCAGACCCACTGAAACCTAACAGATTTAATAAAGTCATCATCTCCAGCACCACAAGAGGATTAGCTGCCATCATCTTCTCTCTGCCTCCCTTTCCCGATATGCTTTAAAAAAAAAAAAAAAGTTTAAACAACCTCCTGAAGGCTGGGCAGGTAAACAAGCCCTCAAATCACCATAATATTTGTGCACTAAAACACCTCCTGACTTCCTCACAGTGTCAGCTTTGTTACCCCACGGTGTACCCAGTGCTGCACAGATTTCTGTGCAGAAGATGCAATAAATCTTTCTCACATCCCACTTCCTCTGGCAAGACTAAACTCCACCCAGAAAGATATCCTTAATATCATCTCAGAGACAGGCAGGAAAAGGTTCCTTTTCACTAGGGACTGTAGTATATGCAGAAGGGGATGTGTCCCACCTTCCACAAGTTTACAGTCTAAATAGTTCTAAAGCAAGAGGCTTATTCAGAGTTGCCCAAAAGCCATGAACAAGCTCAGGTTCTTAGATTTCCATTGGAGAAATCGAGCCGTATTTTCTCCCTCGAAACACCTTCTTCCTCAAGAGCAGCCCACACCGCACGAGCACAAGAACGCGAGACTTCTCTCCCTGAGCCTTGGTCAGATTCACCTGTCAGACACTTCTGGATATCCCTACAAAACAAAACCCCAGAGAACAGGTATTGCAGCATTGGTGATGCTCCACCACAGAGCAGCTCCAAGCCCTGAACGCTGTGGGGCTCCCAGAGCAGAACTGCTCCTGCCGTGACGCACAGTGAGAGCGATGGGGAAGGGGAAATCATGCGTAGCCACTTTCAAATGTCAGGTAAGTAGGCTCCAGAAGCACAAGGAAAAGATAATTCAGACACAGATTGTTCTTAAAAGGTGCCCATAGTTTTCACCTCTGAAGAAAAACCTGTGTGGAAAATATCTAAAATATTCTTCAAATGCTTCAGTGCTCATGTAGCTGGGTTAAAGGTCAATACAATACCATGCAATACTTTTCCCCTTTTTTAAATACAGACCTTTGACCATCGTTTCCATAATCTTTCTCCTCCATCCCTTACTGCATCTTTACCAATGTTAGTTGATTTCTTCAAGTTTACTTCTTTGGGGTCATATTAATTTTTAAATAATGCAGGGAAAAAATGACTGTAAACAATGTCCTTGTAAATACATTTGCCAAGAAACTGATTATATGCATCCATGCAACATGCATCCAGCCACAAAAACTAGTTCTTGAACGTGACCTAAGAAACTTGAAACAACAGAGCCACTCCATTTGGGGTTTTTTTTCTTTTTAATTATATAAACCAAATCACTCTGTTTAAGTTCTGCTGTGCTGTCTTTTGGGCAACTTGTTATTCAGTGGACATAAATGTGAGAAATTGCCTATCGAAATGCTGCATGTTCTGACAAGACCACAAGCAAATACGCAATCCCCAAAGATTCAGGGGCCTTTGCAATCCTATTAATTGCTAGAGCAAAGCAACCATATGGCAAGACAGTAGCGTGCTCTATGAGTGCACAGTGGGAAATATGTAGCTTACTGGGAACTTTTTATAAAGGACAAGGGGAAAAAAGACAGAAGCTGCTAAATCTATAGATTATTCATTAGAAATTCAGTTATAGACTAGTGCATTTCTAATTACTGAGGTTCATTAAAGAACAGGACTTTTTCTAGATAAACCAGAAAACTTTCATCCTTATCATTACAAGAATAATTGAAATCTTGTTTCTATTAAAGTTTAGATGGCTTTAAATACCTTCCTTCAAAACTGTAACAGCATGTAATTTAATGCTTACACAGGCGACAGAATACAAATTACATGCTTGCTACTTGACAGACACTCCACCTGCATGGCACCCACAGCCTCTGGGGCACACCTGAAGCCCACAGCTTCCAAAGCAGCTGGATCTGAGCCATTTGCTCTGGGTGTGGGAGCCTTTGGGCTGTAGCAAGGCAAGCTTTCCTGGCACAAGTAAAAGTTCAGGCATTCTCCAAGCTCTCCCATTCCATTCATTCCTCTCCCTGCTCAAAAAACCAGCTTGGGCTGGTGCAGCTGTCTGTGGGTTCAAGTGGGGAGCCACGCTTCAGCCAAAAAAAGCCTTCAGCAAAGTAACAGTTTTCTTTAATGGCTGTATTTAGCTCAGCTCAATTCACTGGCTGGGGTCACTGGGGGGCTGGAAACATCCCGTGGTGCCTCAAGTGGTGCCAGCACAAGGGAAGAGGAGGCAGCAGCAGAAGTGAACATGAACTGCCCCCAGATCAGAAAGGCTGCAAACCATGCTCTGAGCATGACTGACTCCTGCCTGCATTTCCTCTTGGCATTTCCAGCATGGAGAAGAGCCTCCTACAGCTCTGTAGCACCAATCCCAGCCGTGACAAGTTCTCAAGACAAAAGCTGACCCTCACAGCCACCACAGATGCAAATACAACCCCCAGCACGTAGGCACAGACTCACCACGGCATCTCTGGATGTGTGCAACAGCAGGAGCAAACAGACACAGGGATTTTACAAAGCCTTTCAACACAACTGTTTGTACTGGAACTGTACACAAGTATGGATAGAGACAAATAAAACACATTTGCCCCATCCTCCTTGAGCTCCCAAGGCTAAGTGAGGGCTTGTCCAGGAGACACATGGCACAGCAAGAGCTGCTAATGGCGCCCTTCCCTCACAGAAAGGCCAGGATTCACACGGCTGGAACAGCCACGGTAATCCATAGGAAACAAGGCACCAAAGCTCTCCATAAACCTAACAGACCTCACCTGCCTGTTGCTAAAGGCTGTCAAACAGACCCCATGGCCTCTCAAACCATCTTCCCAAATCCTCCCAGACTTACTGTTTAGCTTTTCCGCTTGATTAAATCTAAGTTTCTTGCACCACGAATAGAGAGAAGAGATTTCTCTCTGGAAGCCTGTTACCGCACTCCTGGCAGCCTTCTTCAGGATAACCAGCCTCAAGTGAGGTCCCCTCAGTCACCCCACCTCTTCCCTGGAAGCTCAGTGCCCCAGAGCAGTCACAGGGAACTCCCCTGGGTCGCAGGAACAGCAGGAAGCAGGAGGATGACACCAGGTGACCCACAGGCAGCACAGCCAACGTGGGGTGACGGCTGTTTCCCACAACAAGGAGTTTTGATTTCTGTGAAAAGTGTTCTCACAGCAATGGCATTGCTGACTCATGGTCAGCTTGTGACACACCACAGCTCCAGATCTTCTTCTGCAAGCCTTCTGCACAAATCCAAGTGATTGTTCTACATTTGTCTTCAATGAATCACATCCATTTTTTTTAATATTATTTATGTGATGTATTTACAGCCCAGCCCAGCTTCACGTCATCTGCAAGCTTAATAAGGACACTCCCTTCTGCATCATCCAAGTCATTAAGAAAACAGAAATAGTGAACTGAGCTGGTGCCAGGACAGACTTTTCCAAGGCATGCTCAGTACATTATTCCGTACATTTCTGAAAATAAAACATCCATAAGTAACGTCATTCCATCACTCTCGTGACCATTATTTAACACCCATCCGTAGATCCACAGCAAGGCACCGATGCCAGGATCTGTAAAAACTGCCTCTCCTTCATCTCCAAAGGACATCAGCCTACTGGAGACAAGTCTGACATATACCTGAACTAGCAATGCACAGTGACCGCTCTACAGGTATCAGCTGGTTATGAATTCACACTGAAAATGGCCATCAATGACAAATGGCCAAAGGAAAGCTGCTCACACGAGTCTCCCACAAATAGCCTGGGCCACACAGGCCCTGCAGCTCTTCCTGCAGCCTCTGTGCACCTGATCAATCCTTTTGCCTCTGTACTTCACACAGGCAATGGCCAAGGGCAGGATCAGCAGGCTTACCAGGACTGCTGTGGAGTGCATTTTAGGGGTCTCTTTTCAGGGAAAGAGATAAATTAATTATTTAAGTCTAAACACAAAGTCCAGCCATCCAATCCACCACTGACTCCATGGGGCAGTAGAGCTTGGGGTGAACATCCGTCATATACTTGCCACTTTGCTAGTAATTACTTTCTATACATAGTTTTCAAGTGTAAAAATAAAGCAATTTTAAAAACCCCACACAAACAAAAACATTTAAAGAGGAGAAGTAGCATGGTCAAGCAGTTTTTAGGCTTTTAAGGCTTTGTACCGTATATTCTTTTCCATTTTCACAGAGGAAGTGAAGCTCACAGGGTGTTTCAAAAAGAACTGCAGTACAGTCCTGGCAAGTCTTTCCATATTTCAGCACAACAGTGCAACACACAGATTCACGGCCTATGTTTAAATCTAGACACACAAATACTCACTACAGGAAGCCTAAATGTCTTAGCATGTGCAGGATCAGAGCTGAATTTCTGGGAACTAGATTGCTTGTCACATTCCAATGGACAGTATGTCTTACAGTCCCAGAACTCTTCACCTGGTTGATATTCACTCCTTCATCTCACTTCAATAATGAATATTTATAAACAATTTTAGGAATGCAAGCAAAAAGGAAGGCATAGAGACTGTAAGGGCTAGACAGAAGCTACACACGACATCTTGAGACTGGTGGTGAGCTCTGGCTTCCTCACAGTGCCAGGGCCTTGTAAGTGCTTCACTCAAAGGCAAACATCTCCCACTGCCTTACCCAGGACCCACCTCTCAAATCAGCTTTTTGCCTTTGGTACAACTGAAAACAGGGGAAGGGCAAGATTAGCCAAAGGTTCCACCGAAGGAACAAGGATGGCAAGAAATTGTCAGCAATTGTTTTGGCCACGTCCGCATCACTTCACAGTTCCTGCCACTTGGGAATTTCTTCCCTTCTATGCCCAACGAAATTTTGGGTGGGCACGTGGCCCTAGGTGATGCTCCTTCAGAGCCCCTCCTTGGAGAGCAGGAGGGTGGTTTTGCTCTGGAGCCCACAAACCTGTTTGCCCACACTTGTTAGTGCGTTATCTTAGCCCTGTTGCAGCCTCTGAGGCTGTTCAGAGTATTAACCTAATTTTAGGAGCCCCTTTCGGGGTTGTTACGTGCAGGGAAATCACTGTGCCCTCCTGTCATCAGCGAGACTCTTTGCTGTTCTCCCTCCTTTGTTCTCTTTTGTTTCACTGAGTTAAGCTTATCTTTTGCTTTTGTTTTCCTACAGTAGTAAAACTCCATTACGATGCTTGGCAGACAATTTAAGCTACTGTGACAATCATCTTTGAAAAGGGAATCTGCTTTCATAAACCCTTTCTACATGACTAAATATTCGTTTCTGAGCTAGAAGTAGGCAAAGATTCCGCCCTCCCCGCTATCAAGCTCCTGATTTTAAAGCTACTTAAAAATAAAAAGAGGAGCAGCAGCTGTTTGCAGAGGATTGTTCGTTATAAGATATCCACAATACCCTCCTCAAGAACAATTCGCTCTCAAAGACTTCTTTGTTATTCTCCCTCATCCTGTTTCTTTTCAGAAAAGGGGTAAAGCAACACGAGATACAAATCTGCAGGGTCTTCTCCACCCTCACTTCCCAGAGTGCACCATAGCCCAGACTGTTCACAAACATCTTAAAAGAGTTGCAGAGGGATTTTTTTTCCTTGTTGTGTGTTTTATACAGAAATACTACATTAGTTTTTTAATCTTCCCTTCGGGTTTAGAACCTTATTGGGTGATATTTTTAAAGTTTTTCTCTAAGGACCAAGGATTCTGTCTCCACTAGCAGGCAAACAGCTCACACATAAATACAAAAAGCCCAGACAGGCTTCTCGTATAATCCCATGTCTCCAGGAACCAGAGCTTTCAGGGAAGCAGTACCAGAGGTTTCTGAATAAATATCACAAAAATTGGAATAACCAGCACAAAGGAGTCAAACCACAGTAGACCATTAAGCCCTGGAACAGCCTCCTAACTACACATCCCTCTGTCCTGCTCATCTCCAATGAACTGCTCTGCTCTAACACCCGGGAGAAGCGTGGTGTGAAATCATAAACACCACACCAGGGGCTTCCCAGGACACACAACAATTCTGGCATCAAGGGTGGCCCAAACTTGTCTCCATGACTAGAAAGAAGCAGCAGCAGCAGCATGTGATAAATAAAACTCAACACAGAACCAGCAGAAAATTACTTGGATGCAGGGGGTGCAGGGAGATAGAAATGTGGGGGTCCCTGCTGGTAGCTAATCCTGGAAAAGAGGGAAAGCTTTGCCCAGGGCTGCTGGCACACCAGGGCTTTGCTCAGACTGGCAGAGAGGAGCACACAGAGAGGATCAGATGGACAACAGGAGAGGAGCAAAACCGACCTAAGGCAGTAAACAAGGATCTGCCAGTGATGAGAGGGGAGGGGAAGGTTCTTTAAATTTGAGAGTCCACCACTGCGTAAGTTAGGTTGCATATAAATTAGAAAAAAACCACCACCAACACACAACAAAGAGCCAAACAGGCTAATCCTATATTAAAACTTAAAAACAAAAAAACAAAAAAAAAATTAAAAATTAACACTTCATTATATGGCTGCCAAGAATTTTGCATTATGGGGAAAAACCCCTAACCTGTCTACCATGAATTGCCAAGGAAAAACACAGAAGGATCATCTGTTGCTCTCATAGCAGTATTTTTCTAATTCTTTGCCACTTGTTTTTATTCCACCAGGTTTTTTTTCCTATTAGTTATTTCATTAGTGAATAAAGCACGTTCTTAAAAATAAATAAATAAAAATCGCAACTCACAGGCCCCGACCATGAGCAGAAATCCACCAGGCTTAGTCTTGCACAGCCACAAAGACCACTCTGGTGCCCTCTCAAGGAGCTGCTACTGTGCTTTAAAAGCAAAGGTAATAGGTGAGGATGCCAGAGGGAGAAGGCACAGAAGACCACATCATGCAGTTATATAAGGGCTCTGTTTAGGTCATCAAAGCAGTGGAGAAAGTAAAGACTTGAGGGACTTGCTGAAAATATCTGGCAATATTTGTTGGGGGTTAAGGCTGATGACTTAGAAAGGGCAGTGTCATGGGTCACTGGAAAAAAAAAAAAAAAAATCCAAGCAGAAAACCAGGCTCAACAAACTTTGACACAAACCTGTCAGGGGCAACTGCCTCTGCAAAACCCCATAATTACAGTGTAGGTTAAATTCCACTAAACTTACAGAGCTGATTTAGAAAATTTCAGTATGTGTCACTGGACACTGCAGACTGATCATTCAAAACCTCAGTACCTTTTAAGTTTCTACATGTTTATTTAGCTGTTCTTTCTCCCCGGAGTGAATATTATCCTGTCTTAAAGGTTTGATGTAAAATCAAACAGCATGTTGTTTGGCAAGGCTTTGGTCTTCCTAAAGACTGCTACTTCTCAAAAAGACATTTCAAAACACAAATATACCGGGGCATCTAAACAGAACTGACCTTACTTGGACATACGTTCTCCACACATCTGCCATCTCTCCCTCAGATCTTTTTAAATTGCACCTACTGGGTAATAAACTATGCTCTCCCACAAAGGCACTGTGCTTCATCCCCCACTTTGGGGAGAGGATCAGCCACGAGCCGCACAAAGTCCGTCTGCTGAGTGCATCCTATGTGATCGCTCCAGCAAACGCTTGGCTTGCTCAAACAGAAATGTATGTTTAATATTAAATTCATGTTTAAATGCCCTTCAAAAACTCCCCTCAGTGCCACGGTTTCCTGGGCTAATTTAACCAGCAGCACAGAGCACTTGCAGGCAGTGGCACAAACCTCCAAAAGCTGCTGGCTCAGGGAGAAATCAGAAACTGGGAGCAGCCCTGCCCTCGGAGCTGGCTCTGCCACAGACTGGGCAAAGCCTCCCATCTGAAGTGCCATGCCCAGCTCAGGATCTTGCCCGCTGCACAAGCAGAATCTTCACCTCCAGAGTGCCCCAGGCTGCTCAGCAAGCAGCTTTGTCCTCGCCTGAGCACGCCAACGTTGCTCCAAAGCATAGAGGCAAAGCAAAACCCATGGATTTTCTGCTGTCGGATGGAGGTATCTCAAAATAGTAGGGCATGAATTTAAAAAGCAAAGCAGCAAACCTGGGAGCATCAGAACTCGCTGCTGCTCTAGAAAGGTGTTTCTGATGCAGCAGACTATCAAACAGTGATACCAAACCAGCACTAAACCGAGCTGCAGTGTGAAATGCCCTGCTCTCGCTCTCTATCACTACACAGTTCATAGCCCAATTCCCACACTGACATGGATTCGAGGCAACAACAGCTTGGAGGCTTTTACCAGAGATGGGAAAGTTAAGATTTCCTATTTCCAGAGCCATTTTATCAATTAATTTGAGAGATTATATCATATACTGCTGAATATTAATATATCTCAAAACTGTTTCAGTAATACTGTGATCTGTTGTATAAGAGCGCTAAAGGCATTCTAAAGCAGTCTCAGTGAAATGTTCTTAAAAATTACTAGTAAAACTGTGCAAAAAGTTTTCCAAAAATCATTGACCTAAAAATTCTTCAGATTTTTGTTAATCTAAAAAAAAAAAAGTTTTTCCTTTTTAATTCAAATGAAGCAGCTCTAGCACTTGATTCTAATTTGCTCCACCTTTAGAGATGCTTAGAAGTTCTTGACTCTTGTGAAGTTATTAAAAGTTCTCCTTTTAATTCACTCCTTAAGGTCAAGCAACTCTACTAGAGATCCAGAAAAAGAGCTGAAAACAGAAATCCAATGCTTCCCACTTCCATAGGGGAGCCCACCTGCTTATCCTCTGAAGAACCACCACGGTCTATCAACACATAGTGAACAACTTATTGGAGAGTTTTAGCTTCTTAATGGGGTTGAGTGTTCTGGGTTACCCTTCTGGAAGATGGTCATAAGAGAAAATAAAGGACACAATCTCCACTCCTTGACCATGGCAGCTGCTGCAGCTCCATACAAGTGGTGTTACTGGAATTCTGGTTTTGACTGAAGGTGAGGTTTAACTTCGGACTGGGAAATAATTATCTTTAAAATGTTTCATTAAGCTGGAAAAGACAGTGTTTCAAAACCTGCCAGTTCTGATGTCTCTTTCAGCTTAAACAAATCTACTAAATTAGATATTTGTTTTGGGAAGAGTTTTTGTTGTGTCCTTTTTTTCCTATCCCCATCTTGGCAGAACAATTCAGAATCGCTGTTAGTTCCAGCCAAGATAAGTAACTGGTCTTCAGAAGAAAAAGTTTTCTTCAGGTCTTTTTGATATAACAGGAGATACACACACTGTACCAGCACCTTCCTTCAGTGAGCGATGAGTCTGAGCCACTGATTTCAATTCCAGGGTATGCAGCAATATTCCTACTGGTATGTTTTATTGTTTCCTGCAGCACTGCTAGCAAGGTGATTGCCAGACTTGTGTGCTCACAGAGATATGTGCTTAAATCGCTGACAAATGTCTGTACTGCTTACCATTAACAGCAGGAATTAGTAGACAGTAAAATAACAGGTTTCAATCCTGGAAGTCCAAGGCTAGAGGGAAAAATAGCAGAGGCTCTACCCTATCATTCAATGAAGAATGACTGAGATTGACAACAAAGACAAGCAACCTTCTTAGATAACCTCGGTATTTTCCAAGACACGGAGCCCCTGGCAGCGTGCTCTGCCACGCACTCTCTCTCACCGGGTTTCTCAGAGCTCTGTGAAGGAACAAGGTAAAACAAAATCACACACACACACAGGAACTTTGCTCTGTTACTTTTTCCTCAGAAGCCTTTTTGTTCACCCTAAGTTAACAGTTCAGCAATAGCCAGCGGTGGCTGCTTGACAAGCAGCTGACATTTAAACACACCTACCTACTGGAACATAGAGCAGTAACATCAATGAATTATTACTTGCACATCAGCTGTGAATATCAAACAACAGAAAAAAGACTAGCCTCTACTTTTTAATTTAGTTGCTTTTATTTCCACTTGTCACTTCAGAGAGAAGGGGGTTATGGCAAACAAATCAATGGCTAATATGACATTTGACTCTGTACAACACTCTGTACTCTCTTCTAGCATTTCAGAGATGCCAAGTCATGAAATAAGCAATATCGTTTAAATTATCATATATAGACCATTCTAATTTTTGTGTTCTTAACGAGTGCTTGGAATGTATTGGAGCATTTCAATCTTTTGTGTTAGCTCTTCCAGGCTTGTGTAGAAGTAAGGACAGCCTCAGAATTATAGCTGACTCTTGCAGCATAAGCTGAGATCCAAAATAGTCCTTTTCAGTACAAAAAAAACCCAAAAAACACTCCTCCTCCTCCTCCCTCCAAGAATTGAAAAAAACCCAAAAATACAGCTTTAAGGAACAAAAATTGTGCATGAACTTACATTTAGGTAAGTAATTACAACATTCACCTGCAGATGAGCAGGTTTAAACCTCCTTTCTGGCAGATCTGGATCTCCTACTCACCAAATGTCCTTACACTACAGAGCTACAGGATATTCTGAGGGCAGCCCCACATCAAAGCTACTCATTCTGCCTAACAAGTACTTGCAAAAGCATGTGCTGGAGCTCTAACATCATCCTGTTCCCCCTCTACCAGTAAACTATACTAGGCATCAGCATATGGAGATATTCTTGTTTGCTCACTTGTTCTCAAATAATATATAGCAAATATTTGCATAAAATATTTAAATATTCATTGGATCAGAAAAAGGCTCAATTGTCTGGTGCTTGGAGAATTTGCCACGGGCAGGAAAATGGAAAGAGGAAAGAACTCAATTTCCAGGTTCTGCTAAAATGAGTATTTAAAACCAAGCAGAATAGAAGAGCTTGAATGGAAAGTAACTAACAAAAGACCTAACCTGGAAGGGCAGAAAACATATTTGATAGGCTTGAAATCTTTCATGTCCCTGGAACACTACTGTAGCAATCTGTGGATATGCTGACTATTGCCACCTTCATCCAGACAAGCTGACGACTTCATCCCAGAAAGTAAATTAAAACACAAACAACAGACAGCTGTCAAAATACAAAACACATCTTGTCCCTCTGACATAAAGAGACCTGGAAGTCATGCATAACCCAGATGGAAATTGTGCCAAATCATCACAACCAGTGAAACCCTGATGATGCTAAAACGCTATTCCACGCAGACTTCACAGTCGGATCAGAGAGCACACATCTAACGGGTTGTGCCTGCATTGACAACGCAGAGGGAAGGAGAGATGAGGGAAAGGCTGAGTTTTACTGCCCAAACTGATCTGCAGTGCCCTCTTCAATAAGTGAAGCCCTTCACATTTCCCAATTTTGACAGCAGGTTTAAAAAGCGAGCAAGGACAAAGAGAAAGAGAAAGGTGACTAGACAAACGGTGAAATATTTTGGAAAAGAGAGCTAAATTATTTGACTTATCAAATCATAAGGAGGCAGAGGGAAGCTTCCTTCGGGAAGGAGGAGAGGAAATACACATCACTCTTCACAATAAGGCCAAAACTGCATTTGCTTTTCCCTTCCATCACTGCATGAACTCCTGGGAGCTCCGAGGCTGCTGCATGGTGGAGCAGAACTGATCCAGCGCACAGTACTTGTGGGTTCCAGAATGGCATTAACGTAAAGGCTCTTTATCATCTTCCCAGCCCCAGGGCTATGCCCAAAAGAGTTCCCATGCCCAGCTGCTGGAATGTACATCTCCTGATCCACATCGCTGGGAGCAGCTGTTCTTCCCGCTCCGGTTACTCACAGGCTCCCAAAGGTACCCAGGACAAATCCTGCTGCAAGAGGTCACTGGCACTGCAGACGTGAGGGGGGATTTTCCCTTGCTATGAGACAGCAAGTCCTCAATCCATGTACATATTTAGAGGAAAAACAAAGATGTACAAAATCTGGCAGGAAGCAAGTTTAGTGTCTCTTTCAGTCTCCAAATCCTTGTTTTTCTATCAGGAGAATGCATCCATTAATGTTGCATTGAACAGTCACTGGTGCCCCAAGGAAGACTTTGAAAAAAAATTCTATTTAAAGACAAGCTTGTTAATGTGTCATCCACAATATGCCTCTCTTACTCCTGGGAAATTTGCATGAAAACAGGATTGTTATTGCTCTGACATTCTTGTGTTCCTACTGTTTATTCTCACTGGAAGAGGCATGTTACCTACCCTGCCATCCCTGCACACTGAGGCTCCCATAAAAAAAATTAAAAAAAAAAAAAATTAATGGGAGTTTTAAGTGCAACCCCACTCCAGTTTCAGCTCACGTTCTTGAAATCCCTGTTTTAGTAGCAGGGAAGCTCACATGCCAAAGGAAACAGATGCTATAAAAGCCAATAAAAAACAAATAAACATAAATAAATAACATTTTGTCACCATTAGTGAAGGTTTGTGATTATGTGAGTATTCAATAGGAGCAAATACAATTCCAGCAAGAAAAAAGTACCAACACAAAACAGATGTGACAAAATTGAATGGAAAAGACAGATCAGAGCACTGGAGCAGGCTGCCCAGAGAAGTTATGGAGTCTTCTTCTCTGGAAATGCAAAATCCTGGATGAGATCCTCTGGAACCTGCTCTAGCAGAGGATTTGGGCTAGATCATCTCCAGAGGTCCCCTCCAACCCAAATCCTTCTGTGATTCAGTCAGCTCAAAAAAGAAGAGACTGTAATTTTAAGATAATATTTCCCAAGTACATGATTTTTTAAGACTGTGCAGCCACACCTAACTAAAGCCCTCCTCTTCAAGGAGGTAAAAGAGGATTATAGGGGAGTTAGGTAACAGTGCCAATTTACTTGATGGTTCAACACTAGTGGGAAGCTTCCATGCTTTTTTCATTGCATTCCTCATTTTCACTATCACACATGAATTTCTCTGCATTTTAAAACATACACTCACAACGAAAAGGTTCACAGAAGGGTTTATTGTTTAAGACTCCATTTGAAACAGACTGATCTGCAGCGTCAGTGCAGCTGCCTCATATGAAGCATCGCATTCTAAAAATCCTTTATGACATTTCTCTTTAGACATGAATCAGCAGACTAACAGATGTCTCATTCACACCATGTTTGAATTTCAGCTTTACTAATGAAATTAATTTAGGGCCAAATTGTATCTTGAGTCGCACACAGAACTCTTGTTGACTTGCATAGCAGCCAAATACGTGCATGGGAGAAAGGAAATCTGACCTTAATTTCAATTTCATCTTTGTAACAGATTGCTAATTTAAGGAGACAGATTGCGATGTCCCTTCCTTGTGTTACACACTACCTCACATCACAAATAATCCCACTGAAGACAGCAAGATTTCTGGAGCTCCATATACTCCTAGAAGGGTCAAGATCCCACAACCTGCCTGTTCCTAGTGCAGACTGACTCTGAATCTTAAGAGGTGCCAGGATGCAGCTCTCTGAGCTTTTTCTCTCTGTACAACCACGTGTGCTGTCCTGGCAGGACCTGCTGCGCTGTTGCCGAGTTCTGTCACGCAGACCTCGGCACAGGCAGCAGTTGTCAGAAAAGGAGATGAGGAAGCAGCAGGGAAATCTGCTCTTCCCTCAGGTTGTTCACAGAGTCAGGGAGATCCAAGCTTGCCTGGACCAGAGCCTGGGCAACCAAACTGGATTTCCTGACTTTAGCCAATAATCCACTGTGTTAACTCACGGCCACAGCTCCCTGTCAGAGCTCAGAGCGCGGCCACAGCTGCTGGAAGCAGAGCCCGAGTTCACATCTGTCTGCAAACACACCCGCAGTCCCTGACTGAGGCATTTCTGAAAAACAGAGCTGCTCCATGAGAAACAAGCCCTTGTACTGAGGGTCTTTCTAATCTCCCACTTTTCTCAAAGGAATGTCTGAGCCACGTCCTGAGCACACCTTCTAGTGAGTAATTTTTTCTTTAAAAAGGTTAAAATCAATGTGCTATAGCACTGGTGTAACATCCAGTCTAACATTCCATCATTCCCTTCACCTCAAATACCTTCTGTAACTTGGAGAAGCAACTTCTGTGCAAGTGACATAATGTTCTTTTTTAAAAAACCACGCTACTGTTGGCAGAATATTCGAGAGTTTCCACTCGCATGACTTCAATCCCCAGTCCCATTCTGTTTCACGCTGCTCCAGGAACACACCCACATTCTAAGTCCCTTACTGTCTCTAGCAGTGACTGATGTTTATTTGGAATCAAGATAGGGTCTTATTAACTCTTTTTACTTATGAAACTTTTGACTTTACAGTTAACTCAAAGGACCCAGTCGTACAACAAGCTTCTCACATTCCAGCAAAGTGAAAACAAGGTTCCTTAACAAGAGCTGAGGACAAATTCCTACTTGAAAAATAAGAAGCTGGAGGGCAGTTGGCCGTAACCACTGACAGGGCTAAAGACTGTAGGTAAAGCACAAGGTCAGTGAACTCCACGCACTCAGCATCTGAAGTCTGTAACTTTCTCAGGAGTATCAGTGGGATTTTTCACTTGAGGCTGTCAACCAGGCATTATTTCTATACTTCCACAGCAGGTCTACTCTTCCTGTATTTGCTTCCCATTTAGTTAATGACCAATGTTTACTCAGAGAAGAGATATCCAACCCCTGTTCTGATAAACTAGGTAAAAACCTGTCCCAAAAATCTAATACTGATATTAGCAACATCCAGAGGGCGATTCTTCCTTTACTTATTCAGCAGCTTAGGCTGGTTCACTAGCATTTCTCTGACTACTTTCAGTTATTCTGCCCACCTGCAGAGATCACTGAGCCAGATTACTGCTCCCTTTTCCATAATATTCTGAGGCTGAATTCAACTATGACTTTAAAATAAATAGGAAAGAAAAATTAAAAAAAAAAGGCAAAGAAACAATGGCTCCTTGAATTTGTCATTGGGATATCTGTTTCACCAGAAGACCTATTTCTGCTGTGATTACATAGTTAAAGATGCAGAACATATTGTATGGCTTTCACCTTCCAGTTACTTGTGATAGGCTACTTCTGTAAGCATATGGCTTTCAGCATTTTAGAAAATTCTTCTTGATTGTTCATCACAAGATGAGAGTCCCTGCTTTAGTAGACTGTAAGCTGAAGCACTGCAGCGTGAAATTCAAGAATACTGAACCAGAGGAAGAAAAATATACAAGAAATCCCAGTAACAAAAAGTTTAGACAGGCTGGCAGAAAAATTGCTGCAGACTCTCACATGTGCCCAGTTTTCCTGTGTTTTTGTTGCACCCCTTCTACCCCAAACTGCCTTTCCTCTATTGTAACCTTCACTTGGGTTTCATATCCTATTTGCCATTACATTTAAATTGTTACATTTATATTTAAAATCAGTCTCAAATACTTCCAACATATATTAATGACCTCTAAATAATTTAGGAGGCATGTAGAGCATAAGGTGAGAGCCTCTACGAGATACTGCAGAGCTCTCTGACAGAAGGTCAAGACTTTGCATGGTCTAAGCAGGTACTATCTCACAGTCTTCTTTTCCCTGGCCTGTGTTAGTTCCTAATGCGTCAAGAGTTGTCTTTGCTTTTTGTACTTTTAAATACCCTGAAACAGCTTTCATTTCATTTTGAACTAAAGTAGTATTGCTGTTTTCTCAGCTGCACCTGGGCAGGTTCAGAGACACAACATCCCATTCCAAGCTGGTAGCTGGTACCACATATCTGTAACTTGCTTGGCCCTCACAACACCTCAGACATGATGTGCGCATCACAGAAATGAGAAGTACAAAGTCTCCATGAAAAAAAAATAAGAGTTGCACATATATGACATGCCTAGATAAAACAGAACCCTTTGGGCTTCACACTGAAGCCTGAGATCTGTCCACATTAGTGAAGAAAAGATTCCTTTTTAGGACCTAAAACAATAGCAGAGAACATATTTCAGACTTGAGCCATTTTTCGGAACACTGCAGGCAAATAAATGAATAAATTATGGAAAACATTAACAAGTGATCTGTCTGAAACACAACTCCTCAGGTAAGCTGTCCCAAATCTTTATCCAAGCCCATCCTGCCATGAATGAGTAGCATCCCAACTACACTGTTTGGGGTTAAACACTTAAGGGTTAAAGCTCCTGGCTGGGTGGAAGGGAGCTCAGTCAGAGAGCAAAGGGCTCTGAGTCCCAAGCACAGCCCTGTCCAGGGCACGAGCAGCTCAGCACAGCGCAACTCCGTAAGATGCACAAGATGTGCAACGTCAAAGTTTTGCCACGTTACATAATGCCCAATGAACTACTTCTCTCACCTATTTTTAAATATAAGCCGCACATAACTCCAGCTGACTCTGCCCAATAATTGCTGATCATTACTGCTGATTTCTCGCAGAGTTTGATCCTTATCAGCAAGAGAGCAGAGCCGACTGGAAGATGGCTTTCTCTCGAAATACCCCCACAGCACTGCTGCTGCGGAGGAGGAGCAGAGAAGTGGCTGTGATGGCAGAGCTGGGAAATCCCCCGTGGAAGAAGCCAGGTCATATGGGACGGGATCTGCTCAAAGATCACAAGCGCAGCTTTATGGCCAGAGCAAGAGCCAACAGGTTGGCTTGTATTTAATAAATATTTGAGACACAGCTTTGGTTCTTGACATTGCTCCATATGCATGAAACCCAAGAGTTTATAAAAAGGCACTGGGATTGCTAGCCATGCTGCTTCCCCAAGCCAACAGCAGGGAACACGTCCCCATTTTCCAATGTATCCATAATGCATGAAAAGCTGTAAAAGCCAGAATAGACGTTGCTGCATTATAAGCTCTGAGCTATAACGCACCAGATTTGTCTGGGAAGTTCCATACGTATCCTGTAAACTGCTTCAAAATGTGCACAATAAAAGTTAAATTTTCATTTACAGTTTAATTTTGTCAACAAATCATGATTTACTATACCTATCTGTCAAACACTACACTACTCCCTTTCAAATATTACAGGAACCAAAATGCAAGCTTCTAATTAACTTTGTCATATGAATAAGAGTTGTTCTAAAACTTCTCTCTTCAAAGCACTGAGATTTAAAGTAATAAATATTCCTTCAGAAGTAGGCCAGTTTGAATTTAATATGCACCAAATAAATATTCCCTCAATTAGATGTGAGCAAGTAAAAAGCTTTATGTTATGGCTTATAGCAATTTCAGATAAAGAGCTTGTGTGATGGAGTGAATCCAGCTACAAAATGATATTGCAGTAGCGCAACATATTTTTAGCACAGGATAGCACTCATCTCAAAAATAATTCTGAGAATTTTTGTGATTTTCAGATCACACTGTTTTCATCAGGGCTACCATGCTTAATAGATTTCACAAATTACTCCTAAAAAATTAATAAGGAAAATTAAGGATCCTTGTAATGAGTCATGTAACTACTTATTTGGCAGAACTACACTCTTTTTTTCTCTTTGTGCAGGAACAAGCATCCAAGTTGTACCAAAGAGAAAAAAATAATAAAATTACCCATTCCTGCAATAAAACCCCTACATTACCACTACTTAAACAAAATTATCACTTCCAAACAAAATTTCTACTCATCAGTTTGACTGAAAAACAGTTCACAACTAGCGGACTGTTGTTACTAGTGTGGAGCAGCCTTACCACTGACTTTTTTTCTTTTTAATTAAAAGGTTCAGGTCCAAAGAATATTTATGAAACAATCTAAAAAAAAAAAAAAAAGTGTATAATCCTCAACTGAATCTCAGACTTTTCACATATCAATCACCATAAAACTCCCGTCTGTGATGACATCTCAGAGCTAAACACTGACTACAGTATGTCAGATACCATTTGGACTACGTTTGCTCCTAGCAAACATTACCAGCTATTTTTTCTCTGGAGTGCTGTGGCTCTGTAAATAGGAAAACACTTGTTCAAGGGGTGACACACCCCCTGTTTTACATACAGCCCCAAGTCTGCGAAACTGCAATCACTCAGGGCAACTGCAGGTATTGGTACACAGCATGGCGAGGTTTGGCAGGCTGTGCTACAAGCCACTAATTAAGCAATGGTTCCACCAAGCCTTGTCAACAAATCCATAGGCATTGCCAAAAATCAGATCTTCATTGGAAAAAGCATCTACATGGGGAGAAAAGCAGTGGCAGAAACCTCCAAAGGTCAGTCATGGTCTCTCCTGGAACAGGGAATTATTCAAGAGAACAGTGACTACTTCAAGCCACGAAAGTCAATATTCAGCTTGCTCACTTCAGCAATGATACACTCATTTTTGTATGAGAGGAGAACAGGAATCCTCAGCCAACACAGCCTCTGACAGACAGTTGCTGCAGGGAGCAACTGGGCAGCTATTCTCAGCCAATACCTTAACTGCTGTGGGAGACACAAAACATCTGGACAGACTTGACTGATCAAAAAGACAAGAGAAAACATACTGCACCTCTTTGTTTTCCCTGATTGTTCCCCAAGATCTGTTCTGCTGGCTCAGATCACCTTCTCCCTGCAAGAGCTGGTACCAGTTCAGCACATTGGGAACACGGCAGCCTCCACTGGGGTATCTGCAAACACACACTGCTGGCTGTCAGTGCAGCCCTTCATTCTCATCTTGGCTCTGCTTTCAGAGCAACCACATGAGGACTGAAAGATAATTTGTGCTTGACACTGAGGTATGATATCAAACGAGTACTAATATTCTCTGTTTCCCCTAAAACAGTTTAGAGAGAACCAGTGTTAGGTAAACTGGGGGTTACACACCACTCACCAGCCAAAAACACATGACTACAAGTTTACCTGTAATAAACTCGGGAATAACATCGTTTAGTACTTTCAGTCCCTTATTACAACCAGGAGGAGGTTTGTCATTTACAGACACTGCAGACCCCTGCACTCGTCTCTTGAAGCAGATGCTGTGATCCCAGACAGTGGGGACTGTTATCAAAGTCACCCCACATTTACAGAGATAACACACACTTACCAACATGGCCCCGTACTTCTAAAATTCTGAATTTATTCCCCCTGCAGTATCTTCCTGAGTTCAGCTACTGCTGTTTTTTCAAACATCAAGAAACTTTGTAACACAGCATCTAGTGCTGGGTTGGAACATGTCAGTGGAACAGCTGAAGTGAAAATGACAAGTGGCTTCGGCATTACTTTAGACCAGGGCTTGTGGGTAAAAGCAGAAGATGAATTTCTGGCAATGCTTTTCAGTCCCTTCACAGTCTTTTGTTCTGGGGGATCATTGCCTGTTATTAGCCTAAGTCAAGAAATCCAGCTTTGTCTCATTTACTCTTGAATGATTTAAAATTCATCTTATAAATGGAGTATAGTCTGCTGTGATTCAGAGCTGCAAGTCTACCTCTATGACAGTAAGAAAGATATGACACAAAGTTCAATCTCAGGCCTGCTCATAGCTTCACTTTTCGTAAATTATTTACCATCTGTTCACAGTACTGTCTATTTAGACGAAGATGATTCAGCCATCCATGCCAGGAGTTACAAGTGGAGAGGTTGTACCAAGGAGTCAGACTGATTTCCACTTCAAGTATTATTGCTTTGTGGGTGCTGCCAGCAAATATAGATGCCAAGCATTTTCCAAACACTTTCCTGAACCTTGATTCAGGGAACAGTCAGCAATTTGTATGTCTGTCAGTTCAGCTCACTGAGCAGCGTGGCACACACAGGTCTTCAGGAGGGACTTAGAAAGGACACAGGATGGAGCCCTGTGAAAGCAGGGAGGTCACAAATTAACACATAGGGAGTCACACAGAAGGTGGCACAAAGATGCATCATGAAATATCTGACAAGGAAGGAGCTCAGCAGAAGTGACAAGGGACCTCGGCAAGCGCAGCAAGTGACGCTAAATGGAGAGGGTCACAGCTGTGTATAGCTTTCAAGACTGACAAAAAGGATCCATCAGACACAATAACTGGATGTGAAGTTTACAGGAGATTTCTAAGAGAAATTTCACGGACAAGTAAGTTGGTACAAGTGTTTTGGCTGGACCAGCAGGAGTCATGACTAGGACTAAGACAGATTTATTTAATATATATTATTCAGAACAGGTTAGCAGGGAAATGCCTGAACAAGAACACACCCTGGAGAGATGGAGAAAATTCAGAATAACCTGTCTGGTGTGGTCCTGAGCCAAATGAGATGCTGAGGTTTCTGTAACACTCTGCTTGCTCTGGGAAGATATTTGTAAGGCATTTTACAGAAACAAGCCAATACACAAGATCAAAAAGCAGAAGTTTAGCAGTGAACAGAGACACTTTTACAAATCATCTGCACAGAGATATAGCCTCAGCTACCATTGATTCAGCTGTGAATTGAAGAAATTGCCTGAAGGACAAGATGAAGAGCAAAGGGGACAAGAACAAAGCCTTAAGAAACAACCTCTTCCCTCCCCAAATCATTGGGGACAGCAGAAATTGAAAATACAGCATCTGTACGAAGTACGACGGACCAAAAACTTGACCATTTAAAACAAGCCTATTATGACTTTTATTACAACTGTCCTTTCTGTCCTGAAAAAAACCCCTACAGCAAACACAGCCTCAACAGTTGAGCTCTTGCCACTCAGAAAACCTCCTGCAGGCACTCTGCAGCTTTAGAAGGGGGCAGCTCCCTCCCTCTGCCTAGTTATAGTGTGTTATTACTAATCCCACTATTACTAATCCCATGTAGAGAGCACAACACAGCAGCTCAGAGGCTGATAAAAGGAGATAACACACATCCCCTCAAACACAGCATCATTTTCTCAGGGATTTGTGCTTATTTACTGGTATCCTCGTGCTCCTCGGGAGATGGCTACATCTGGGGACTGCAGATCTGACTTCTGGGCTGAAGTCAGCCTATCGATCCTTGCAAGCTTTTACATTTAAATAAACACGGTGTAGAAGTGTTCTTACACCTACTAATTACTGGGCAGAGACAGAACAATGCTGAACAAAGGCACATTATCCTGTCCACGCAGGATGGCAGTTGTCACCACCACTCCAGGTTTTCTACAGATAACAAATTGTACTAATGCAAGGAATCATTCCAATTCCAGATATGCAAACCAGCCTCTTACAGGTCTCCTAAATTCCTACTGCCAAATGCAAATATACACACATGCACACTCCCCCTCTCAAAATACCAACAAAAAAGTGTATTGGGAATCAACACGCACACAAAAAAAAATTGACAAGCTGCAAAATTATAATTGCATAGAAAAATAGACATGATTAACTGCTGCATATTCTGAATTCCTTTGGGACACTGAAATAAAACCAGTGAGATATATTCAACAACAAGGAACTCTACCATGGCAGAGAGCAATAAACTCCCTACCAGCAAAAAAATTAAGCTCACATTTTAACAATCCTGCCAGAAATAAAGTACAAAGAATATTCCTTCCTCATAATAAAAAAAGAGAAGCAAACAAAAGAGTTGAAAGAAACACTGAAAGTACAGATACTGAAGAAAATTCTTAGAGCAGCATGCCATGGGCAAGAAACAAGTGCCCATGTAAACAGAAAAGGCCAGTAAAAACATGTGTATATTGACAGTACTTCCTGAATTAGGGAAAATTATGCCTTGAGTTAGTGGCCTGCTGCCACCCAGATCCCATCAACTGAGCAGCAGAAGAGAAAGCTGGCTTGATATGAGATGCTGTTCTCATTTACAAAATGCTGCTATCAGTACCAAAGTTAATAAAAATGAGCTATGGCTGATGAGATTCAATTTTGCTTATGTGGTACCCAAGCTGTGCCAGGTTCATTCTAATGTACAGATGAAAATATTTCCTGTCTCCACCAGCACAGAATCCAGGAGCTGCATGTCCAATGTAGGCAAAAAACACATGGAATTACGCAGTTTTTCATGCACACACCACCAAGATGCTCCAAGATAACCACCAGAGGCTGCTGCAGAAGGATGTGGGTAACCCAGAGGTCCTGTGGCAGGTTTGCTGACCCTGAGGGGTTAATCCCAAATACCCTACAAGGTTTCAAGAGGCACCATGTGCTTATGCAGAAGAACTATGCCCAGAATACTGATTAAACAGTGCACACATGGGTTAAGACTCATGTCCTAGAGCAGATTAAAATACATTTGAGAGCAGCCACTCTCCTTTTTCCCTCCAACCAAAATAAGCTGAGAGTCAAACTCTCCCCCTGTAACAGCACCTAAGGAAGCCCAGGTGATGAGAAGGTTTCAGAGCAAAGACTCCCAGCTGGGACTGCCCCTCACAGCTCTTTGGATGCTGAAGTCAGAGTTAACTATGGCTTCGTTTTTCAGGAATTTCTCAACTGAACCAGCTCAATCATTGTTCAGCAATGATGGGGGGTCAGGGGCTGTATCCTAGTTCTAGGGTATGAAGCTGCTTCTGGGGCTTTTTCATTTGGTTTTGTTTTTCTTTTAAGTTAGAATCATCTTTAGAAGATGAGAAGCACATGAGAAGAGCTGGGAAGAATCTTTTCCACTGCATGAGAGCAATGCCTCGGAGTGCACTCCCTAGCTCAGGGCCCTGCAAGGTGCAGGAGGAACAGCAAGAGACACCACTTCCCTTCCAGGAATTCACTGGTTCCTGGCCAAGACAGGTCATAACCCACAAGGAAGACAGGACAAGCTGGAGACTAAACATGCAGAAGGGGTAAGAGGCATTGGGAGGAGGAGGAAACATTAAGGTGAACAGCACCTAACAAAAGAATAAAATAAATACCAAGAAGAAAAACTCATAGTAGTAAGCACTCAAATCTATTTCTGATCCTATTCAAAGAATGACAAATATTCTCAAGGGAAATAACAGTTCCTGGCACCACACCCACACATCATTATGCTAAAGCTTTTGCATTTTCTCACTGCTCAAATTAATTTGAGTTTTAAAGAAACACAACCTGGAAAATGCAAAACACAAGTTGGAAGATGCTGGCCCTGTTTGTGCTCCTGCAGCCCCAGCCAGGTCTCAAATGCCAGGAGACAATTCAGCAGGGAAGACCACGGACATGGCTGAACAGAGCGCTCTGGCTGGAATCCAGGGTAAAAAGGAAAGCTTATAACCTGGGGAAGTCGGGGCAGGCAACTCAGGATGTATGCAAGGATATCAGGAGGTTATGCAGGAAAAAAAGAGAAGGGCCAAAGCCCAACTAGAACTTAATCATGCTACTGCCATTACAGACAATAAAAGAAGTTTCTATAAATACATTCTACAAATACCACTCTAAACGGACAGACTACAAAGAACACTAAATGAAACAGCGCCTAAACTGTAAATAAATATTGGACTCTAATAAATAAATAGAACGGCATTTTGTAGTGCTGTTTTAAACTACAGCAGTGACAATAAAAATAAAATGTTTTGTGGCTAAGGAACGATCTAATGTCAGTGGCACCCTTTGGTAGCAAGCCAGAAAGGTTTCAAAAGTTCAGCCCATAATCCTCCAAGCTTAACTTTGTTTGCAATAACCAGGCAGCAACCACTTGTACTACAGATTGACCGAGGAGCCCAGCCTATTTCACAGATCACAGGACACCAGAACTCATCAGTTACCACATCTCACATCAGCCTGCTGAAGTACAGCACTTCCTAAAGAAGCGACTGAGGACAGCAAGACCCACGTCTGTCTACAGCATTGAAACTTCCCACACATCAAAGCCTTCTTTCCACACAAAAATCAAGCAAATCCACCCTTAACCAGTGTCTCCCCTAAGTGGGAGGCACCACTTTGATCAGAGTTGTGCCCCTTTTACATGGGGATGGGAGAGGAAAAAGAGAAGGGCAAGAAAGCACCCATGGGAGGTGTTTTCCTTGCCCCACTGCTGAGCAGAATGAGGCCAATGAGTCCCATGGCAGAGAAGGGCTTCCCCAGCTCATCCCCACCGGCCACTCCACTAAAGGCAGCAGTGTAATCTACAGACCCAGGTTATACAGTATTTGCTCAGTGTTTGCCATTGTATTCCACTCGGATACTTGAATTTCCAATGAGAAATGTATAAGAGGACAGCGTGGGGAGAATTCAGATATACTGAAATCCATTGCTCCAAAAATCAAAATCATTAACATAACAGTGAGATGCATAGCACTGTTTCAGCCGTGCTCCATCTGCACAGATGAAGCAGAGCTTGTCTCTGCTTCCATCTCTTCTCTACCATCTGAAAGACAGAAGTAAATTTCCAGTCTAAGGAAACAAAAATACTCTTGCATCCTAAAGAGGATAGAAAGAAGTTAATGCAGCGAAACAGTATGAATTATCTTGAATCTTATACCCTGGCACTTGCATGTAAATAAATCTAACTTTATTATGGCTCTTGTGCTAGTACCCAGTCTCTGAATACTTCATCATGGATGAAAATGGAAACAACTTAAAAATCCCATGCACATGATAATAAGGCTTTGCAATGTACCCAAAGAATACATATTCACAGATTTACAATCCTTGTTGAAAAACTGGATAGAAAGCTGGAACAACTTAGAATAAAGACTTGAGTTTTAAGAAGGAAAGAAAATCCTCATTCTTGTTGGGCTCTTGGGTTGAGCTTTTTGTTTGTTTAAAGATAGAACTACACTCAGGAATCTGAATTCTTATTAATACAACTATTTACTGCTCTGAATTTCTCTATCATCTCTTTCCCCCCAAAGTCATGTTGAAGTAGTCCGTTGAGATCCAAAAGCACAACCACAGGAATTATTCTTTGGATGGGACAGAATTCCCTTGTGCTTTTCCTCTACTGCCAAGCAGAGCTCCTCCTCAGATCGGTCAGTTTTTCTCCACTGATCTACAAAATAAAGCTTTCCATTTTACTTAACATTAGAAATAGAAGCAAAACACTCAGAAAGAAATTCAACACTAGGTCCTGGAGTGTTTCCCACTCTTGCTACATGCCTTTTTGCAGCAATTAACTATAATCAAACAGTACTTATTTTTAAAAAATAATTAAAAAGTGAAGGCATGGGGTTTTTCCTATCACACAGGCAGACTCCAAGATAAACATGACATCTTCTCTACATGCAAGATATTTGGGGGGGGAGGGGATTTTTCTGTTTGTTTTTCCCCTACATTCTTACTTCCCATGCACACACTGCTTATTATATCAACTTACAAATCTGTGCATATGCTGTCAGTAACTTGGGGAGCAGAAAGATGTTTCTAGCTCCATACTGAAAACTGCTTCAATAGCTAAATGGTCATATTTTTCAAGCATTCTCCCCCTCACTTTTAATCATTTTTTACTTTGGGGAAGCCACCCAAAGTTGTAAGCAGATTCCCAGCTGTGCTAATATATTCCATGTGGGAGCCTGTACTACCCAAGTTCATTCTCAGTGGCACAAGGACTCGCTGCACCAGAGCTCAGTGCAAATTCCTGCACGTTCTGCAATCCAGATTTCAGTGCAGCAAAACCACAGCCTCTTTAAGGAGCTGCAGGGTTTGCAGCACATTTGCAGAGCAGTCCCTGAATTTTTCAGAAAGCATCTCTATTAACATTGCAACACTTTTGTATTTTTGGACCTAACACAGCTTTTGATTCCAGCTCAAGCAGCAGCTCAAGAACGGAAAGAAAATGACGTATTTTTTTTTAAAAGTGAGAAATGTGTTGCTGCTGGCACTTATCTGGAATCTCTGCTCGGTGCTGGCTTTAGCCAACGCCAACCGAGATTCCAGATGGGCTGCTGAGTGTTTTTGGTTTTTAAAAAACATGGCAGCCAATGCACCCATCTGGCTGCATATAGAAGTGATGTAGGAAAAGAGATCAAGCTCTACCGCTGTAATTGAGGCTGATAAATCAGGCGCTAAAATCATGCACAGCAGGGAAGAAATATAAATGTATATACAGAGAGAAGAGCAAGCACCATTTGTCTGCACCATTAGAGTAAACGTTACCATTGAGTGACTGCCACCATGCTCCACACACAAAGGAACTTTCACCTCCTGAATCCCTGTGAACTTTTAAAATGCTGGTTCTGGTATTTCAATATACTTCACAGCAAAGATTAGAAGCTTAGATGGGCAAACTTGCTACAAAAAAGCAAAGAGCAAAAAATAAAGAGCAAAGCAGCAAGCAGTACAGGTTCCAAAATTTATGCTCCAAGGGAAGTCAGAGGTCAAATTACCTCGGCACCTTGCATTATTTTCAATGGTGCTAAGTTAATAGAAGGTTATATATTTTTTGTTTTGAGACAGCTTACATTTACTTGCAGCAATAAGTACTTTCAAAAACCACACAACAGCAGAAAGCCCAGCAGGGCAAGCCAAAAGCATGTTAACTCAATGGCACAAGAGATGAAAGCAAAGACTTCAAACTTTTTAACTTTGCATATGCTGCAGCAATTCTCAAGGGTGCCCAAATACTTCTCGTATGTGGCCACAACAACAAGAAAAAAAGAAAGATGGAGCATATTTTGTCATTAATACAGCCTCTGTATGCTCTCTATTGTAAATGTCACTGATCTTTGACCTTTAGTTTTGACAATACTTCATATATGAGAGAGGTGAAGTTAAACCCGTTGTTCAGTTTAGCAGGAAAGGTGTATTTTCAGGTGCAAATACCAGAACTGTTATTTTTCAAACAACTGTGTTAAAGTAAAATAACCAACCAAAAAAAACTATTTTTTTTTAGTTTAAAACCAAGAGGCACAATTCTAAATCTCTTCTCACTTAAGACTGACTTAGTTACTTCAACTTCAGCAGAGTAACTTCTAATTTTCAGTGGCAGAAGCAGGAGGGAAATGAGAATGACAGGGCTCTGGGGAGGAACACTGACTGAGCACACTCTTGGAGAGGTCTCTGGGCCCCCGTTCACCGTCAAGGTGTGTGAACACCCGAGTGCCACATTCCCCCAGCTGCCATGCAGGATGACTGCCTGGTGACAGCCTAAATTATGTGGAGTTTGCCTGCTTTCCTCCTTTCCTTACACAGCTTATTGCAACATTGATAGAAGAAAAAGAAGTCACAGCAACCAAGAAATGGAAGGAAAAAAGCCCAGGCATACAGAGATCAGTGGGCATTCTGCCATCCAGGATGCTGGAGCCAGGATTTCATGCATTGTCTCATTCTATTAATATTAAAGTAATAATGAGCACAGATTTACCCAAAAGGACATCTCATTCAAGCTCTTGGATCACTGGCATCTTCTGAACAGTCAGCCAGATGTTCCCAGAAGCACATCCTTGGCATCCTGAAGAGCAGAACCGTTTCAAGCAGCACCCACTGAAGCATTCACATAGGAAGGCTTTGGCCATGCTTCTACCAACAATCTGATGGGTTTGGGTCACTAAAATGGCAGCTTCCTTGGAGGCTTCGTGTGCAGCAACACAAGGGAGATTCCTGCCTATCAGTGGAGACTGCTCTCTTCTTTACAGAATTTAACAAAGCACTAAGAAACGAAGCAAATTCTGTGTTTATTTAAGACAGTAACAAAAAAATTTTTATGTCACCTTAACATCATTTTAGGTGTTAGTTTCCACCTAACACTAAATGACTAAAAATAATACACTACTTTCCTAGAACCACTGAAATTAGAAGCTAAACAAATACTTGAGTGAGAAGGAAAAGTGACAGTATGATCAACTCCAGCTGGGAATGCTGCTTGATCACTCAGGGGCTTTTGTTTGCCATTTCAAACACTGAAACAACTATTACCAGCCGTGACCCTGCTCAGATGTACCTGCCTCACTCTAGAGCTCAGGAAAGCACTAAGAGACCAGGACCTATCCTGGTTGTTGAATACAGCCTTTTTTTTTTTTCTTTTTTTTTTTTTTTCCCCCCTTTTAAACAGTATTGCTTGCTAACTAGGATTCAAGATCACTAAATATAGACCTCTTGCTGTATAAACAGAGACAAAGCAATGTTGAGTCTACTGTCATTCTGACAACTGCAAACATCCTGCTCAGCTCGGACTGTCGGGCCCAGAGCTGCGGCAGCAGCAGTATTGAAGTCACATTAGCAGCCTTGCAGTGCTCCAGGCAAAGAGACAACATTGGAACCTCCTGTACCCAGCCTGCTAATTTTTTCTATGTTAATAACATGTTAATATACTTTATCTCCTGCTAGGTCAGGGCACTAACAATCTATTGTAGGTAGAAATCATTTCTAAGAATTTCAGCAGATCTTTGTAAAATGTATTTCAGTATCAATATTTATCCAAGAAGAAAATTGAATCAATCTGGCATCTGCCTGCCTTCTCCACTTTGAGGTCACAAATGGAGATGCAGGATTTTTTTTTAATTGATTTTTAAGTTGCAGTAAGCCTTAGCTGTTCCTTTGTAAAGCCACCAGGCAATGAACAGCAGTTCAAAGGTGAACAAGTAACTTTAAATGAAACTGGTCCAGAAATAATGGACTTCTGCCCCAAATAATTCCTTTTACTGTGAGAGTATAGTATAGTTAATACAACATAGTTAAAGGTTTTTTCTCCACGGAGCTCACCCAAGAAATCTCTGCTGGCATTAGGAACTCCCTGCAGTGGCTGCAGATATTTTTGCTGCTCCTACATAAAACCAAACCACTGGAAAATGTGATGAGGTACAGTAACGATTCCTGCTGCCCTGCTCACCTGCCAGACACGGACGGCAGGAGGAGGAGGTCAAGGACCTCATGAAGGAAAAAACACTTTGCTGTCTTCTGTGATGCCCTTGTACCACTCAAAACACTACAGTCACATGGGTGACACTGGTAGGATTTTGTGGCACATGAAAGAAGAGCAAATATCATTGAAAACATGTCTTAAAAGCCTAAGAACTAAAAAAAAAGTGAAAAAAAAGTGAATTTGAAAATTACAGTGTATTTGAGGCCTTTAAGTCTATGTAGGCTTAAATGTTACTAATGCACAGTCTGACTCAATTTTGAGACTTTGGAAATCCTAGACTTTCCTTGGAAGAACCCAGTTTTCACCTGATCTGAATGTATAAGCCTTTGTACACACATGCAACACTTCATAAAGTGTTGTTTTTGAGTATATTAATAAAGTTTATTTTAGGGCTCAGACATAGGGGCACTGATCTAATTTTCATTACACAGCACTGCTACTAAAACCTAAAATTAAATATAAGGCCCAAGGAGAAAAAAATCTATTTCTCCACAATATTCTGCAAACTTTAGATGTATATAAATACATAAAAGATGATCAAATGTATTAGCAGTTGGTGGACTACTCAGGCTTTCAACAGAGCTCGATTTAACAATGTTTGTACAGATTGAAGGCTGAAGAGCCAGAGGCAAAACAGGCACGTATTAGACAACTGGGTCAACATTAGCCTGATAGCAGGCCATTTCACTGTGAGAATAAATAGAAATAAGAACTGTTCGAAGGCAAGATCTAGTGATATCTAGTTCCTGCACTTAAAAAGAGCAAAATCTAGCTGAAATGTGTAAGTGCATAAAACACATCCACCAGATATATAGAAAGGACAGGACTTAACACACATCAAGTCCTTTATGTGATTTCTCTTCAGCTGAGCCTATTAAGTCACATATTAAACCACTCATTCACAATTACCAGCATGGTCAATATGAAGGGGACTTACAGACATCTCAAATACAGTTACAAGCCAGAGAAGAACCATCGGTTTTGCAGCTTTTGTTTAATGAGTTTATTCGTGCGCACACACAAAACCCGAACAATTAGAGCTACCAAAATCACTTATAAATTCTGCTATTCATCATCCCAAATGTTACATTTGGGAGCTGGGGGAGGAAGGAGCCTACAACCAGTCAGATTTAATCATAACATCTGCCAAGAACTTCCAACCTTCGATTTCATTCCAACAAGAAGTAACCTTTAAGAAGAACACACAAAAAAAGCTACACTCTGTTCAACAAAACCCACTTGAAATATTTAATGTCAAAGCACTGATAAATTTAAGAGAAAAGGTTGGGATGTTTCAGGAGCTGCATAAGGCAGTTGAAGCAAGTTGGAGATTTACAGTGTCTACCCAGAGCTGAGGGATGCAGCATTAAAGAGCCTCAATCCAACACACTGCTTAAATCCAAGCAAGCTTTGATTTATATTAATTCCTTCTGATTTTAAAGATTCTGGGTCCCTCTAACACGTCTCCGTTCACTACCTGGCTAACTCACTGGGGAGACACACCCAGCTGGGAAGATGCCATGGTGGGGACAGTTATCCTCAACCTCCATGAAACCTGTCAGTAACTCAGCCCAGATCCCGTTTGGGTCCTATCAAGTAAATCAGGGCAGGGGCAGAGAGAACCGAGCACAGCAGAGCACAGGACACCGGTGACGCAGGTGGCTCTGGCCCCTGGCTGCACCCCTTGTGCTGACGCTTATCACAGGCTTTCCCATCCCCGCCCTGCAGCCAAGGGGGAAAAGAAAAAAAAAGCCAAAATAAAAAGTTCTGCACTTTGGATTGTTCACGGAGGAAATGGGTTTAAAATTACAGAGGAAGGAAAGGTCTGCAGACCAAGAAGAACATTTTTTTTCACTTCCAAAAACCACACAAAGCTGAAAGCACACAGTTCAAAAGAGTTGTAACAGCTTGAGCCCCTCAAGCTTCCTTGCACCCCACTGGAAAAGGACATTCCTTTAACTGAAGCCTTTTAACAACAAAGCACCTCCATAAAGGAGTCAAATTTCTATTGGTAATGTATCAGAATACACTGCAAGTATGAATTAAGAGATGAACAAGAAAACTCAATACAGTAACTTAGATGGCAACACATAGTTCACACCAGACAAGGTCTCCTGCAGCCACCCACACGTTAAAGGTCAAACAATTCCATGGGAATGTAATGCCACCTGCATTTGGAGGCTGATGGAGAACAGCTAATGAAGCTAATCCAGATTCATCTCCAAACGATTTCACAGGGTTTTTTCTCCCCCACCATCATCACATTACATTTCCAGTTTAATTTTGTTTCAGCAATATGCTTCACAGACTAAGATATTACACTTAACATTTGACACTAATGTGTTCTAACAAAGTTGACGCATTAAAAGGATTACACATTTACAGATTACTGAGCAGGTTCCTCCTGGATGGCTGCCGAAAAAATCCTGCAAATGTTCTGGCTCTAGGCTCTGTCGGTTACACCCAGCATTCATCTTGCTGGGTTGGTGTAATCGGTTTGCATGCCACCAAAGGATCTGAAGCAACTGGGCTGCTTTCACTAGAGCCAGGCAGAGCAAAAGAACCTGAATAAATTAAAAAGGAGGCTAAACGTCAGCTAATTCTTCTCGCAACACACTGCTGTTTATTCTGGTGCTTTGTCAATTTAGTAATCCAGCAAAACCATATATATGGCTGTTATCTTGTATGTGCAAGCGCGAGATTATTAGGAGGGAAAGGAATTTAAATTGTCTGTAATAACAAACCTGGAACATTCAGAAAGAAGAGGGAAAGGAAGAAAGGAGAAAGTTACCAGATAAATTGGGGTTGCAAAACTGAAATAAGCGTTTTATGTTTGCCTAGTTTATTTTTAAGCAGCAGAAATTCACATGTTCTGAAAACCATTTAACTTCCAGGGATTTAAGCATTGTAAATGCAATGAGAGAAAATCACCCAGCAGGAGGGTCGGCACATTTGCCTCCCAGGCTGCTGAAGGAAGGGTTTCAGAGGTAAGGACAGGACTGCAATTCTGAAACAGGTTAATTATATCTATGTATCTATATAAGAACTTTCCTGAGGGCTTTCTGCATTTCTATACTTGCCATTTCAAACTTTCAGTGTTAATTTGAACTTCTGCTTCCTCCGGGGGGAAAACAGGAGTTTTGAACTTAGTCTTTAATCACTTCAGGATACAACCTCGTGTTCCACCAAGAAGTCTTCCTTTCAACTCCAGTTAGGGCAGGGGGGAAGTAATGTTTTGTGTCATCTGAGAAAGAATTATGAAATAGTTAAACTCACACACACCCTTCCTGCCTCTCTGGGAAAGGAAGAGTGCATTTATTTATATATTCCATTCAGAAAGCTATATTTGAAAGCTATTTTAAGGCTGCAGACTGAAATGTTCAAAAGGCAACATTAAAGCAATCTGGACAAAAGGGACTTTTTAGCCTGCTGTATCTGCATGACACTATAGTCTTTAGGTGAATTCTATATATATATATTTTAAAAATTCATGCCAAAGTCAGGGCACAAGTGGAACAGGAGCACTGAAGAATGCACCACCACACCCCAAACTACCTGCGAGTTTTACACCTGTAGAAAAATATTCTAGCAGGGCAATCCAAAGCTGTTTCAAGTCATGCCACAATTTAGAAAGCTCGTTCTTGACAGGCCTCCCATTTCTGTTTCTTTTCAATTAATTTTTATGACCTTTCCAGTTGAATTTTGACATACATACATATTGCTTGAAAAGAAGAAAGTTCAAAAGGCACTATCAGGAAGCATGAAGCAGGAACTTAAATCCTTAGTGTTTGATGAAAATGTCATCAATGGGAAAATTATTCCTTTGTACAATCTGGTGCAATGAATCGCTTTCTTCAAGCACTGAGTATTTTCCTTTAATGGTACACGTTGAGTGATCTTGGCAAATCCAATGATCCTCAGTAACCAAGTGATTTTGTTCTGGTTATAGAAATGAAACAAGTTCCAATCTGACAACTTACGTGCCTTTGGTGTTACCTTCAATTCACAAAAAACACCCCAAATCTTGCTTTCCCCTTCCCTCATTCACTCCATCACTACCCTTGTCCTGCATCCTTCTATTTTCAGCACGCTGCATCAACCAAATTAAAGGAAGTGTACAGAGCTCAAACTGCTAATCACCTGCTTGTACTATTGATCAGCAGCTTTTATGACCTATTACAGCAGAGTGAGAAACAACCACAGAAATTTAACTGTCCATTACATTTAGACTTTTGGAAGCAGACATTTTCCCGTGCCTTTCCAGTAGTTAATTCTCCCACTTTTTTAGCACAGCAGTTTGAACAACTGTCCCCCACACCAGACTGGAACAGAAACATCTGGGGAAAAAAGCTGCATTTCTTAAAATATATGGGTTTTTTTTTAATAGTCTCAAAAAGCAGCAAGTGTATTTTTACACAGATTCTCAGAAATGCTATTCTGCACTAAGAAAAAAATTGTCAAATTGGTACCCAAAAGAAGATATAATGCCCTAGGAGGAGACATTTTGAATGAAACTATTTACAGAGCCTCAACTGCAGAAGTCACATTGTACCTCAGCTCCGTGTAGTTGAAAGCAAACATTTTATCAATGAGGAACAGACTACATGCATTTGTTTCCCTGAACTCATCACCCTGCCTGTAACGGAATGCTTGTCGGATACAGACGACAAATGATGAAAATTGAAACAAAATTCAACCATTTAATTAAAAAAACCCAAACAAACAAACCAAAAAAACCTCTTAAAAAATCACTTCCTGTATCTCATCTCTCTCTCCTCCGACAATGACAAAAAACGTTATTACACATAAAGCAGGTAGAGCGTCACCATGCAGTATCCACATCAAACTAAGCAGTGACCTGCCGACAAGAGACAGACAGTAATTTCACAAACCATTAAATAATTAAAGCTAAGTGTCCAAAGGATTCTTGTAACCACACGGTTTGACAGGTTTCAGGAAGCAGGACTCAATATTTCACTGCATATTCAAAAACAAGCTCGTGTGCTTTACAAGGTCTCTGCACTCCTGTGAACCTTGTCCATTATAAATACAGGCTCGAAATATATTCTCACTTTGAGATAACTTACACAGTTGACTATTTGCAGGGCAAACGAATGCAATCAAACACCAAAGCTTCAAGGAGATTAGAGAGCTGCCAAGGTCTGAACTATATCAACAGCTTGAAGTCAGCTCATTCAATAAAGCTTTGACAGTATTACACTGGCAAAACAAACAAACCCATGGTGCTCACATTGGCCCTGGCTTCCTCTCTCACTGACTCCTTCTACTCATGGACAGGGGAAAAGGCACCTGTTAATTCCCATTTCTAGGGAAAGAGTCTGATCCTGCTGCCCCAGGAACATCACAAGAGGGCTGCTGGGCCAGCAGCCAAATGTTACAGCCCAGTGGGGATACACGGACTAAGTGCTGCCTTATTTCAAACTGCATTTGCCCCATTTTAGCTGTTGCTCCCCTCCTACCCCACCTTCTTCTCCAAGTTGTCAGACAGAAGTAACTCAAATGTCCTACAGAAATCAGAGTGTAACATATCACTGTGTTTCAGTCAAACCTGCAGCTCCATAGCAGAAAGCCTGCCTGGGCCCCATAGAACAGCAGGAATTAGATGACTGCCTTTTATTCACACTCTTCATTGCTTCCCACATCCACTTTTCCTTATTTTGCCTGGAATGGATCTCAGGCATCCATTCAAAATATTTCTTCTCATTAAGCATAAATCAGTTATCCCGTACTTCTTAACTGACAATTACCTTCCCTTATGAGTAGTTTTACTGCTACTCCCTTGTTCCTATTTATTTCCTCTAAGTTTCCCTTTCTTATTTATGCTTTCTAGTCCTTCTAACCAGGAATTTTCTTCTGAAAAAAACATATATTCATGTTCCTCTGGAAAGAATGCATGGTTTTCAAGAGTGTACAACAAGGCATTTGAAATGGTTTCCACCTATTTCTGCTTGCATTTCGTTTCTTCCCATTCAGTAAATACTCCATGGCTCTTAGAGCATAGAAATAACAACCCTTCCAAAGCTTCTGTGTATTACTATATGCATGTGTGTACACAAACACACACTCAGCACCTCTACCCTGGGTTAACATTTTATTTGTACATAAACCTACTGGCTTCAAGCTCATGAGACTTGAAATTCATTCACACAAGTGGAGGTGCTCTTGCCTAATGTCTTTTCAAAGTTCAGAGTTTCATCTCAAGCAGATTTGCAAGTTCCTGGAAAAATCTGCATTCTACTTCCTCCTACAGATTTCATAGCTCTTTTCTCCCTAATTTTTCTGCTCAAGAACTAAAAAAAAGATACCAGACATTGGAATACCTGCATTCTCAAATGCCACACAGCACAAAAGGATTTGATGTGCAGCAGTCACTGTTTAGAAATGCAGTGTGTCCAAGCAAAACTGAATTGCCCAGGTTCCAGTTTGATCCAGTATCTCTCAGCTTGTTATTTCTATTTGCAATAATCTGCTTACTGGAGTGCTGAGCATTTATGCATTGATGACGAAGTAACTTTCCAGACTTATTAGAAGAAAACTGCAGGCAGCAACAGCAAAGCTGGGAGCTTGTGAAGTTTTGACCCTCTAGAACATAAAAGCAATATATTGAACAGCTTGTATTCTCCAAGACCTGTAACAAGTCATTTTACCTACTGTGTGGAGAACACTTTCCTTCTTGGGAGAAAGCAGAATCTCCATTTCTCTAGTTCATTAGTAACCAATTTCCATAGTTCATTAGTAAGCAAAAGGAATGTAAACCGACACCTTGAGAAATTGCCCCGTGCTTAGTAATAAATGCTATTCTTTTCCAGGGTTAAGGCAAATATGCACAGTACGTACACTTCGGATTTGCATTTCATGAATTTAACACCAGTGCGGCAGAACAAAAATAGAATAGCTTTATTCATCCATGGAAGATAATACACTAAAGTTCTATCCTTCCCTAGAAAACCAAGCATTTCTCTATCAGATTCTGGACATTTTAAGCACTTGGGAACTCACAAAATTGAAAATCTTTCCTCTGGAAACTATAGAGCCTAGCAAAACACATAACCTACTTAGTACATCATACTTTTTGAAAAAAAACTTCCATTACAGCTCTCTGAGCAATTGCCAGGACAAGTAGATCAAACCTTTGAGCATTCCTGTGAAGGACAGAAGTGCAGAAAAGAGATTTTGGGGTAATAACGGTGCCAGGCATGACTCTTAGGTTATCTCCTATGGTCCATATATCCATAAGAAATTAAAAACAAGACAAACTGGGGGAAAAAAAGTTCATAAAAATCCTCCATGTTTATTTCTTACAAACTCCCCTTCTCCACGTAACTCTTTCAGGATATTTGGGTTCACAGAAACCCACGGTGCTATTCAGTGGCATTTCAGCATCGGAGAAGACCAAGAATGTCCCCACTGAGTACAGCTCATACCCACACACCCAAAGCAAACCCCTGCCAGGCACCTGAAGTGGTGAAAGCAGGCACGACTGCACTGATTCAGCTGAAATGCCCCTGTTTTGGCTGATGGTAAATGTGATGAAGGCTCTGTGTGCAGGCTCAGTATTCTAACAGCCACTTATCTCAGCTATCACCACGTCCATCGAGCAGCCACACAGGCAGTTGCCCTCCCCTGTCAAAGAACATATATAAATACGTGTCCCTTTGTTCTCCTGAAGCACCCAAGCCAACAGGTTCATCGCTGGAAGCAACCCACCAAGCAATCCTGTCACTGTGAGGAGGTGATTCACAGCATATTGTGGTTTTAAAGCTGCTCATCCGCACCATCTGAACCAGACAGTTTTTCTTCTACCACTTCCTAGCAGTATTAATTATTATTTTAGCATTTTAATAATAAATACTCATCTCCCTTTCACTTAGAAAAAAATATTTCTGCTTTTAATGTTCCTCTGAATCCTTAATCTTGTCTTCAAGAGCATTATCTCTTCCATTAGGATGATGTGTGTGTGTATACGCACAAACAGTCATTCAATCATTCATTGCTGTGTTTAGCTGACTGTTCTAGGCACTCCAGGAAGGCCCAGAAACAGCTGAAATTTTCAGGTAAAGCCGTTTCTTGACACCATGATACAACATGATCCATTTGATGAAGCAGCCAAAAAACTGAAGTCATTTACTTCTGTAACACTGGTTAACACTGGAAGTCTCCCCGAGATCAATTTTAATCTGCCATTTATTACTACTTCAAGAACCCTACATGCCTTCAAGAGAATCTACAGTAAACCCTTGCCCTTTTTATCTCCTTCATACACAAGATCACAAAACTAATATAAGTCACAAGCTTTAGGAAGATATTGCTTTCCTGTTGACTCAGATTGCTGCCAAGCAGCTTTGCACACAAAGGTATCATTGCATTACATCACAGGGACCTTTTAAACCTGCAGAACGAGGCAGCAATAATGCATACAAAACAGCTGGAGAACAGGGCTCATTTCAGAAAGACATTTTGGAGATTCTCTTTAGAGGAAAACCTTTGTCTTCCTCTTAATGGATTGCTGCCATGAATGTTTCATGAACATAATGTTTTATGTGGGGGCTAAGGAAGGAAAAGTCAAAAAATACTTGCTACTTCCAGTAAAACAACTGAACCCTGGGCCATTGAATAAAAGTATTCAGATCAAACATCTGCACATACATAGACACACTATAAAAAATACTCTCATTGATCAACCAAAGCGTTACTGGGCTACATTTGACAATTCCATCTTGTTACTACAGCATCACCAGAATACTTCATAATAGAGCTGCAGCAGTGGGAACCTCTACAGAATGGCAGGAGATAGAAGACAAGCCCACTCAGAGCAAACCAGAGACTTCACAGGACTTGGATGCGAGCAAATTTGATTGCACTGATGCATCAATTTCCTTGCCCTTGCAGTGTGTGAAAGGATGTTTGAGGCACACATGCAGCAAATCGTAAGAGCAACAGATAAACATTTTGCAAATTAAAAAGGAAACCCCAAGCAGTAAATCACTTACTTGGCTTCAGAAGGAATTTACTTACAATTTTTGAAAAAAAAAAAAAATTTAAAAAAAAAAAAAAATCAGTCATTTACTTGTTTAGTGAGAAAATTCTCACTTTCACCATTTTGGCTCTAATTCAACAACACATTTAAAGAATTCAAGAGTTAAGATCCTGTTTAAGCATGTTGCTGAGTTAAAGCCAAGAAGTAAAAATGGGCTGTTGAGTCAATGTAAAAAGGACACAGCACTGAACCGAAGGTACTGATGGCTGCAACCTCACACCCCCAGCTGGGCACTCCCAGAATATGAAATTTAATAGCATGAAGCAGGAGTCTCTCCTGTGTCAGCTAAGGGCTCCTGCTGCAAAGTCAACAACACAGTGGTTCTATCCACATTTATTTGTCCGTGCCTTGAGCACAAAGTCAAAATGTCACACAGGCTGCTTTTACCTGCGAGTTCTCGTGGCATCCATCAATGCCTGCAACTCTGATGCTCCTGAAGGGACCCCCCAAACCCCGTGTGAACTACACTTCAGAGCTGCAGGCACCTGGCCTTTACAGCACGCACTGCACCGGGGTGAAACGGCAAAATGACTTTTTAGGGGGTCACCTCCCTTGAGATTAACTTTGTTAAAGGTGCACGTCAGTGCAAATCTTTCAACCTCGCCCATTCTGTGGTATCACAGTCTAGGTAGTTTCAGACCTCTGCTTTAGAAACATGAATTACTATATCATGGGAAGAAATCCGTTCGCAGCCAATCAGCCAATCCTAAATTACAAAAAAAACAACAAAAAAAAAAGGAAGCTACCATCACTCACAAAGGAAGGGGATAGGGAGAAGTGCAGTCCCTTAATGCTATTTATAGTGCTGCAGCCCTCCAGGCTCTGGAGTCTGCAGATGCTGACAGGGGAGCAGTCTCTGCCCCAAACTGTTCACCCAAATGGGATGTCCAACAACCCAGCTCGCTTGGCTCCAAAACAAACCAGCAGCTTCCAAATACTGATATTTAAACAAACCAAACCCCACCCACAGTCCTCTGAGCTGCCTGGCTCTTTCTGCCCTGAGCTTATCAGGATAGCAAAGCCAATTAAAATAAACAGATTTATGATGCTCACAGCCTTTCTGCATCGGGACCATTCATGAAGCGCTTACCAAAAAAAAAAAAAAAAAAAAATTACAAAGGCAGTGAGGCCTGTAGCCAAAATAGCTGCAGTTACATTGCAGGAAATACTTGAGGGATCCTGCTCACAATGGGCGGTTTCCCGCGGCTCCAGCCCCGCTGCCTGCTCTCCCCCGGACGGCCCCACAAGGGCTCCAGAGCATTAAAGCCAAGCTCTTGTGCAGAAAGCTCAGGCTTTAAGCACTGGCATGATGAAAACAGGGGCAACATTAACTACAGGTAAATCAGTGCCCTGTTTTCCCCACGTGCCCCCTTTTTGTCCTCTGCAGCTTGAGAGCAGATTCACAGAATGCTCTGCATTGGGAGGGACCCACATGGATTATCAGATTCCATTGCATGGGCATGTGTGCATGGGCCTTTGCATCTCAACCACTGGCTGTAGTGATTTTAAATGGAAAAAATTTATAAAAAGGGATATATTTATAAAGCCAGAAGCACTTTTTCCCATACTCCATAATTACTTCTATTCATACTTTTAAATTATACAACATTTAACAAGGACTATACTGCGGTTAAAATGGAAGGCAGCTTACAAGTGCGATGTTCACTGGTCCAAAAAAAGAAGGAAAAAATAGAAACAAGATGAAAACAAAGCCAGAAATCCATCCACACCACTAAATTATCATTTTCCTGTCACCACCAGTTTATTCTGACCACATGAACACTGGCATGTCACTCTTTTGCTTTCACAGGAAGGAAGATAAAGCTCCACTGAAATCAGAACAATACAGATGTTATCAAAAGGCACATAAAGCTGCACCCAGGATATAAAAATAAAAAATCTGCAGTCCCCTGGCAGCCTGAAATTCAGCCTGTAGGCTGGTGGGGACTGTGACACAGGCCCAGCTACAGCTTACAGAACACAAGTACCTCACCCAGCAGCTCACTGGAATGCACAGCAGTTTGAGCATAGCTGGGCTGGAAATTCCTCGGGGCCAGCTCTGGGCTTATCCAGACACGAGGCAAAGTCTCTCCTACATTTGTTGAGCTACATAAAGCACTCACTAGGTTGATACTACAAATCCATACATTTTAAAGAAGTATGTCAAGGCACATTTTGATTTTATTATTTCTTAAATCTCAAAGAGGCACTACCCCAACCACTTTTTCCCCCTCTTAGGAAAAGAAATCCCAGCATCCCATCCTTCCCCTATTGAAGTCTGTGGGAACAGGCTCAAGCTCAGACTTTGCATACTTATTATTAGCCATTAGCTAGCAACTCCCACACAGAGTGAACCTGGGCTACTTTCATAGTCACCTGCATAAATATGTTTTGTCAAACCACAAAATTGCAGAAAAAAAATGAATGAATGACCATTACAAATCCATTTGGGCTACATCATTATCATTTCAGACTACAACCAAATCCCATTTTCCCTTTGCAAATTCAATTTCCATCAATAGCCCCATACATCAGTGGCTGCTCATGTTTGTGGACTCATTTTTTACATTAAAAAAACGGAAAGATTACTGCCAGTGTATAATAGGCAAACTGCATTTTCAATTCCCAACACATGTGCTTCAGGGAAAAAAAAAAAGAAACACAAGGTATGGGGAAGAAATGCAAATAACTGCACTGCTATCAGCCGTGTATTACTCCAGTGACATTACCATACTTCATATCTCTGGTTGCACACTTCAGAGGGGAAAAAAACCCCACTATATTGTCATTGAAGTAAATTCTTTTATCATTTTACTGAATATTAGTTTATTCCTTAGCTTTCTAGGTTTCTATTATATTTATCCAAAACCAAGCAGAGATGCGTCTTCCTACATATATAGTTTTTATCTAATTTGGCAATTCTTTTCCCCTTGGATAACAAGCTAGACTTCAGGTAAAATGCTGCTTTCCAAGTGACAAGACAAAAAAATTCCGAAATTAAAAAAACACCCCCACATATTGAAAAGGTTAGACAACTGCTTGGTGTGCCAAGCCTTTTCCACCCATTCGGAGGAGGATCACAGATCAATGAAATCCACAGGAGTTAAAACTCTAGAATCCTCAGGAAAAAAATTGTAGTGCATCATTATTACAGCTACCAGTACCCAGCACTCTAAGCAACCTGCACTGAATTTCAGCATCTGTGCTGCATGGATAATTCAGGCACGTGTTAGCTGGTCGCTTCTGGTAAACACTCATTTCGTTTGTGATGTGCTGCAATGCAACAGGACAGCTCTTGAGGGAATTAGAGCAGGCAGGTAGTTCCTGCCAATCATTTCAAGGGTCCATTCTCACACCAACACACAGAAGATTCAGACACAACGCCAATTAGTGCTAATTGTAGTTTTCTCCAAGTCCCTCTGCAACCAAAGATGACAGAGACTTCACACGTGGTTCTTAACATAAGTGGCAACACTAATTTTGTTCACTTCAAAATCCATTCTGAATGCAGAGCTCTAAGCTTGATAAATAAGTTTACCAAGTTTTCAAATGGCAGAAGTGCCTCTCTTCTAAGGAATCTACTCAAGTATTTTTCTTTACCTCAGTGTCATAGCTATCTGAATAGGAAATGATTGTTCTGCAGGTTTTCACACTGCATTTCCCTAAACAGAAGGCTGTAAATCTTCAGAGACCTTGACAAGAAGAAGCGATGAAGTGCCACACTCTGGTGCTGCACACAGGGCCAAGGCACCTTCTCCAACAGCGGGAGCACCCAGTGCTGCTCAGAACAGGCTGAGGCACCCTTGGGACACAGCCCAACAGCAGGGCTGCTTCTGCACAGACTCGAGTTCCTTTTCTCCACAGCCTCGAGTTCCTTTTCTGCACAGCACCATCTCCTTCTTGCCCCGGCTGCACGCGCTGCTCTGTGCGGCTGCGGGAACCCTTGCACACACACACACACACACACACACACACACAGGGTTTTTGGTAACAGGAGCTCTCACTCGGGTTCTCCTTCCCTCCCTGGCAGGCAGGGATCTGCTCAGCTCCACCAAGAGCTGCCCACAGCTTCCTGAAGGGCAGTGTCAGGAACCACAAACCGAGCACAACACAGCAACAAAACCCTGCGGAGTTCAATTCAGGTCAATGCTGTCATATTCATCAATGGGGAACTCTGAAGGTAAAGGTTACTGGGGACAAACACGACGTCAATTTTTCCACTGAAGTGTCTGTATCATCTGTGAAACCCACAGTGAAAGATAATTATGGTTTAAAAGGACATTTTGGAAATAAGTTTTTGTACCTCAGTTTCACACCAGTCCTACAAACACCAAAATCAGTCTTAACAAGATTCCCAAATGTCCACCCATCCAGACCCTTTCAAACAACACATACAACTTAAGACTAAAACTATGTTTGCTGCCAACATTTCATGCCTTAATCATTGTATGTTTAAATACCCACATCTACAAAACAAATGTCATGTCCACAGACCACAAGCCTTTAAAAAAAAAACAAAACAAAAATGTTAACAATTAATTAAACCAGTTCTCATTACCTCAATTTCCATCTGCAATTATAATCATTTCCCATTTAAAATATCTACCACATTTTATTCTTAATTAAAAATTACATCCTTGCAATGAAGTGCAATATGAATTAACAATTCAAATGTTATCTATGCAAATTCGCTAGTCCTTTGATTTTTTTCCCCCATTTATGCAAAGTCATGTATAGGTTTATTTTTATTAAGCTTGTATAACTTCACTCAACGTCTTCTGCTCTGAACTCTACACATATTTCAATCCAAGGACGCAAAAATAAGTTGTAAATTACACCATTTCTTTTCAAGTCTCATACCATTCATCTAAGTATCAATATATATGTGAAGAGGTATCCTTCCTAAATAATTAGGAAAAAAACCCTGTAATTTTAAGATTCAAAGACATGTTAAATTTCCAATGGCTTTGACAACAGCCATTTTTTCAGGCCCTGCTGTGTAAAGCAGACGGAGAAATTACTGTAACACAACAAAAAATCCATCTTTAAATTAGCTTTGCCTACACCCAGAGTTCAGCAACTCGACTCCTCAACACAACTCTCTGCCCTCAGCCCTCCCACAGGCATCTCTTATCCAATTTGGTTTTATCTCCCTCAGCAGTGTTTTGAACTTTTATCCCAGATTTAAAATTTCTCCCTGCTTCATCAGCCAAGAGCAAACTCATCTCAGATTCTCCAGGTGAACAAATCCAACACAGAGCATTAATGCCTCAGAATGTGAATTGTTTGCTTACGACATCTGTGGATTTCTAAGGAATTCAGCAACAAAGTAGCACTAAAATGATAACTTTTTTCAAAGTCTACACGTTTCAGCACCTGCTTTATATTGAGAAACCCCAAGAGTTTAAAACCCATTTAATAAGAGTCATGACCAGAAGACGAATTTTTCAAGGTCCAGAGGGCAGTGCACTGGCTTTAAACAGAGTATATACTTATGAGGCAATTAGATGTTGTCAATGTGAAGCACAAGAAAAATGCAGCAGATTGGAGCATGATCTGCAGTTTACCAAATTACAAGGACAGATCTTGAAGTCAAATTATACAAACACAATTACACAAGTTACGCTGTAACCTTCAAAGGAAGAGGTCTTCATTGTATTCCAAAAGCCTCATTGTGTTTTATTAATAAATTCTGGCAGGGCAAAGTTTGAAGTCATGCATTTATTTCAGTGGCTAGTTTAAAACCCCCTTTATTCAATGATATTTTTCTGTCATAATCTCCTTATCCAATTTAAACAGAGTGCATTCTCTTGCTATGAGTGTAATTTTCATTTAAGTTGTTATAACTTGTGCACAAAGGAATATGTCAGTTCAGCTCACCAGCTAATACATTCTCCTGTGCTATGAGAGCAAAAGTAGACTATTTATACATCCCAATATGAGAATCACTTTTTTTTAAAAAAGGCCAGATAGCATCAAGCCCCACATAGCACAACTGGGAGAAGTCACAGGACATTTTTACACAAATACTTACTCTTTTTTCTTTCATTCCCAATCTGCAAAAGATTGCTTGGGATAAAAGCAACCAGGAAGGACTAAGATCTGAAGGCAGTTCCCTGGCATTGTCTTCTCCCTCTCACTCTTTTAGGAGCAAGCACGTATGAAGTCTCTGTCTCCCCCTCCAATTATGTCATTTGTCCTCTGCTAACTCTTATCCATGTTAAAAAAAAAAATCCTTCTATCCAACACTGTAATTGGAGGAGCTTTAAATAGCTAATTTAACCTTGGGAGGATGTTCATTTTCACTGAGCATATCTCTCCAATCTATGAAACAGACAAACCCTTTCACCTGGGCATGCCATTCTTTAATTGTGACAGCACTGTGAGATAATGCATTTCAAATAGTTGATCAGCCAAGGGGGAGTACAAATGCCCAAATATTTAACAGACAATAATGCCTTCTAAAATGAAAAAAGTCAGGCTTGCTAAGATGGTTACTGCATGATCAACAGCATCCCAATACCATCTCACTAAGACAATTTATTTCACACACCAACAATAACTGCTTTTTCAGAAACTAATCAGTAATTAGCAGCTGTATCATTTTTGATCTGTCTCAGCCACTACATATCAGTTTACCAGCTCACAGCCTCTCTTAGAAGAGGTTATCTGATTAAAAAAAAAAATAAAAATGAAAGATTACTGCTGTTTGTCCTCTTTGAAAAATTCCACCAGCTCAGTATCAATGCTGACTTCGTCATTATGAAACTCCAGAGCAAAATGGATTTATCCTACAGCAAACCTTACAGAAGCTGAAAGGGTGAAGGTGCAGCTGTATCATCATCCCCTAGGTCAGAGACCCTCAGATAACACTGAGGAAAGGCTCCTTTGTTCTGATGTGTAGCATGGTCTGATGAGACAGGTGAATCCAAAAGGAATTCAGGCCATTAAAGGAAAAAAAAAAAAACCAAAAAAAAAAACAACAATAAATTCCCGGGACCTCCTCCTTTGCCACAACAGTGAGAAGCCATCCTGACTTCATCCCACTGGGTCAGTCAGCGTGGACTGCATTTACCTGGGCATACAACTGCTCATCCTGGTGCAGCAAGCCTTGAGAGAACCACCACACACTTTGCCAGCACCCTGCTGAGTCTGGGAAGAGAAAGAACAGCCACTTCCTCGGACATGCTCACCCAAACACACATCCTCAGCACCACATTAACCAAACCAGAGCCCTCAAGCCATCCCCACTCAGCTGGGAGAATGCAATGAGGAATTTATTTCACTGTTTCTTTGCCCAAAATGATCCATGTCAATGAATGCGAGCAAACAGCTGGATGCCTTCCTTAGTGTCTCCCTCGCTGCCATGGTTTAAGCATCACACAAGATATAAACATAAAGAGCCAAGACAGAACGCGTTTTATGAGTATACTGTAATCATCATGGTCCAAACAGTTCAAGTCCAATTAAATTTAAATGCTTGTAAATCAGGAGTGACTTTGGTCAAAGGAGAGCAGGGGAGTCCAGTTTGCCAGTCCCAGGTGTGATGTGTTCACACTACCCTTCGCTGCAAGAAGCACAGGGTATCACATTCAGCTTTTCTGTAGCTGTCAGATCCAACCCCAGAAACAAAAGCTCGAGCAACTCAACCCGGTTCAACATCCTGGAACTGATGGAAATGCAGGCTGTCATCTGAGAAGTGCTGGTTACACACAAGCCAACTTAAGAAAGTATTTTTAGCATGTTTGTTCAGCTTCATCGTCTCAAAAAATAGCTCCAGCCCAGTCCATTGGTGCCCTTCTCAGGGATACGAGAACATCAGGAGACATCGAGGTCTTCAGGGGCAACACAGCCCATCACTCTTCAAGGCCTGCCTTTCTTCACAGTAAGGTTCAAACCAGGACACCAAAAACAATTGTGTTTAAGATCTTACAATACACAGTCCCCCAGAATCATGGTAGGGTTCAGGCCTTTTTCCTCAAAATTATCATCAGATCTTTTCAACCGCTTCATGCTTGGGCAAATCACCTATGATCTGGTATTTTATGCCATACAATTGCCTTATAATCGTCACTTGCAGAATTCTCCCATGTTATATTTTGGGAATTCTGAGCCTCAAAAACAGTGTTCCACAGTGAGAATGCTGGGCCTCACAAACACTCCTGGGATGGCACAGAAAAGGGAGGAACTGGGGAAGGCACAGCAAAGAAAAACATATCTCAAGTTTTGATTAAAATACATGTTAAACAGATTTTTAGAACACCAGTGTGTATTTTACACAGACTGTTGCCACTGTTTCTACTACTTTTTCTTGAAACACTAAAGAAAATATATAATTGGCAAAATGGAGCCTAGACAGGAAAAGAGAGAAATCTGGCTGTGAACATGATTGTACAAATAGCTTGTTTCTTCACTGCTTTTCCTCATTGCAAAAAACGTGTCCATAGGCATTAGTGTTGGGAAACAAGCAATCTCCACACATTTCCCTTCCATGACACAAGCTGCCCAAACTGATGAAGCAACATGTAAACTACAAAACATCAATGCCACTGCAGCTTTTCAGGGAAGAAACTGCAATGAAATATCATTGTCCTCTATCAATGTAGCCTGTGGTAGATAAGTTTTTTCTTGTCAACATTGCAATAAATCATTCACCACCGAGAGTTCATCTGATGTAGCACCATCACACCCAAGGTGGAAATCTTCACTGAACTGAACAGGAACTTTTTTCAACACCAAAACCAATAGTCCTATGTAACCAACTACCTGTTACTATGTAATGTAGCCTTTTCTCCACACCACTCCAACCCTGGTGCAAAATTAACAGGTTGTATCAGTTTTCATCTGCACATTTACAATTCTGGCTTCAAAGTCAACAGAAAAGCAATAGCAAAAGACACTTCAGCCAAAGGAAATCATAAGGCCATCTCCCTTCAGTATCACCCACCAAAGAGGTTTCCTGCCCTAAAAAGTAGGCTCATTACTTGCTTGGACAGGACTACTCTTAAAAAAAAAAGAGCCAAACTGATTTTGCATTGGTGTCTCTAATTGTCAATTCAGACACACATTATGAATCCCCAGTGAAAAGTCAGTTCTACTCTACTACTACAACAACATCTGCTGAATATTTGTTCTATTCCACCTACTAACTGCTTTACTAATGGAAGAAACCTATTCAGGTATATAATTCCGAACCTTAATTATTATTATTATACCAGGATTTAAAAGCAGTTGTATTAATACCTAAATATATAAAGCAACACACAGCAACTCAGGACCTTAGGAGCGCTAAAGAGACCACACAGTGATCTAAGAGGCCCAGAGCATCCTCCTTACCAGAGATAAAAAATAACTGAGAAATCAGGTCCCAGGGTCTGGAAAACTGCTCCAGGGAGATGGATGACACAGCTGCCCCCAGCATCTGGGCATCCCTGCAGCCCACCTAAGGCCTGGGCAGCAAACCCTGCCCGAGTGTAAGGGCTCAGCTACACCAGAGAGGGAAGGGTCACAGCAAGGAGCCCAGTCCCAATGGGAGCATGCTGCAGATGAGAAGCAATGCCTGCAGAAAGCACAGCACAGTGCTCAGGAGGGCAGCACTGCACCTCGGGCTGGATTTTGGTTTGGCAGCCAAGGAGAATGACACAGGAACACATGAGACAAAGACAACCAGGAGAACCACAAAGACCAGTGACCATCAGAACAAGTCATCAGTGGAAGACAGACAAGAATGAAAGGACAAAGGAGGAACAAAGCAGCTCTCTGAAGTTATTGATAGTTCCGAATAATACACAATTCTCCCTTCTAAGGTCTTTATGAAAGATGCTGCAAATATTAAAAAGACACTAACACTGCATTATCCTTACAGTGCGGCTGAAAGGTCTCTGGAGCTTTTTTCGTTATATACCCAAACCCACAGCATCAGCTCCTTCACAGTCACCTTGGCACCACTGCAGCATCATCCTGGAAGGCAGGACAGCAGAGTCACACCATAAAACACAAACAGGTGAGCAGGTCTCTCACAGAGCAGGCAGAAAGGTCTCATTTTTGCTGATGTTGCTTGTATCAATCACAGCAGAAGTCACTGAAAGGCACCAGGGGAAGCACTGGATAGTTCATCAGCTTTCCAGGGCAGACAGGACACCACCACTGGCTTTGATCCTTTATTTCACTCAGTATTGCATGCCCCACACAGCCAGTAGTAACAGAAATGCTGTTCACCAAAGCCATGTATTTCATGTCCAGCTCACCAAGAAAAAATGTTCTCAGCAAGACCCACATGCTTCAGCATCATTTCCAATGAATACAACTGCAAGTAGCAAACTCCAGGATGGCCTTCACTTCACAAATAGAAGCAAAAAGGCAAATCAAACTGTAAGGCCTGTGTCTCATACTCAGTGTAAGTAGTTTAGAAACACCTGGTCTTGCAAAGAAAGGGAGCACTGCTTTATTACACAAATAAAGGGCTCATCGCCTCTGAAAGCACAACTGTCAGGCACGTTAATAATTCTGTTCTGATCTTCAGCTTTCTAGCAAGTGAACTTGTTACTAATAGGGTGCAAATGAGACAAGCTGGAGTTGTGACTCATTGACAGTGTGCATCTTACAAACATCATCTGTCTCTGCACCCAAAATGCCTGATAGTGCCTCCCAAAGACAGGAGGCAACAGGGGAATGCAATCACAAACTACAGGAATGCAGAGTCACTGACCAAGATAGAAATCAAAGCCCTACAGTGGGAAGGTGCAGTCAACACTACTGTGAAACTAGAAGACTCCTCAGAGCCAATGAAAAAAGTTAATTTTCTTCCTAAGTTGGTTTTCACCTTGGAAACTAATTGTTAAAAGAGAAAAGGTCACACTGCTTAATGGCATGAAATAGGGAAAACAGCACATGCAGATAGTGCTTGACATGAAGTATTAATTACCTTTTTGGCAGAGCATCTGTTTGTGCTGTGATGTATTACTGCCTACACTGAACCATGGCTTGGGATTCACTTAGGATAAGTGTCACTAGTGCGTGGACAAGTCCCTTTTACCTTACGTCACTGTACACCAGGTGTACCCATGTATTTTTAAACACAGCTGGTTTCTTGGCACAAAAACATGAATTGCTGTGTGGTTTTAAGTGATTAGTTGAAAAGAAAGGGCTTGCTGCTTTGTTACCAAATTCAAGAAATTCACACACAACTCCTATGTTACCTCCAAGGGTGAAGAAGCGTGCTCTTCATCAGGTCATCTAGTTACTAATCATGTTTTGTTCCTACAAAACTCCAGTTTAGCTGTTAACTTAAGAGAACAGTCTCTTGCTTTGATTACCAGGGTAGCCAGGTCTGCCTTTTGTTTGCCCTTGGTTTGCCCTCTTCCTTAATTCATAAACATATCTGAATCAAAGCAAGCCGAAGGAAAAGGTGAGAGAAAAATGAACCCAAGAAATTCAAGTAACAGGTATCTCATAACACTCGGGCACTTCAAAGGAAGGTCAAACAGGAAATGAGATTTAGACCGAGCAAAAGGTTCTTATATTCAGAATTAAGAATTCCAGGAATTCTTCAACATTTCTTAAATTACAAGAAGTACCGAGCAAGACCACAGCAACCCAAAGAACCACCTGATAAAAACACTGCCATTTGTTTTTCCAGCAAACCACCAAGAATGATTTCTTGCACCCTACGATCAACTCATCAGAGCAGCAACACTTCCTCTTTCGGACATTTCATCACAGCATTGCCTTCAGACATTTACTCTAATATTAATGTTATGGCTCACCATGGCCTTACCTGGGCAGCCCCAGCACTGCTGCAGTCTGAATTCCATGCTGAATTTGAGTCTGGTTAATTGTTATTGCTGGCAATCTGCTGGCTGTGGGGTAAAAGCCAACTGACAACACAACAACAGCTTCTTACATGAGCTGGTGTAATGCAGAAATATCCAAGCCAAAGACTGAAAGCAAAGAGACCCAGAGTCTGCTTTTTCCACTGGAAGTCATCCCTGCAGAACATTGCCCAAATGTGCCAGGGAAAGCCTGAGCTACCTTGCCAGTGCAGGACTCCAGGGTCTCAGCATTCACCACAGCCCCCAAGATATTTTTAAACTGCTCCTAACTGCCAAGTATTTTTTATGGCATTTATTTCTCAGTGATGACTTAATGTAAGTGCTTATTTTTAAATCATATTTGACATTTTGGTAGGTACACTGGAAAATAAACCGATTCCTACGTATGCAAAAATCAGGAATTAATGAGGCCTGGCAATTATCTTGACGGAAAGAACCAAGTGACTTAGTTGAACACAGAGAGACTCACTAAAAAAAAAAAGTCTGCTCTAGTAGTTAAAAAACAAATGAAATTGCTTCTTATTGATTTTAATTTAGGTTGAAACACTAGCTGTCTCTCCAACAAAGCCAGAAGTGGAAACAACTATAAATGAGTACAAGATGTGATAAGATAGACAGATTCTTAAGCAATCTAGTATAGAGATGACCTCCAGTTTAGACAGTAGTTAAAATATGATATCATATGTATGGATCAATAAATAAGTTTGCATTTGTCTCAGCTCCAAAGGTTGGAGAGCTACGTTCTCTTTTCTTTAGCTACTCTAAAATGTTGTCCAATTAAGCTCTACTGGTTTGTTGTTTTTTTTCTTACAGATCCTCTCGATTCTAATTTACAAATAAAATCAAGAGAAGCAATTAAATGTTAAGTACTATCAGCATGTTTCCCCAAGTGATGCACATGTGCAACAGAATAGAAGTAGTCCAATCTTGATACAGAAGACCGGGTTACAAATTGAAATACGTTGCTATTACCATCACTCGCAGGCTCCCCACTCCAGCAAACCCCAGCAGCGGCACCACGCTGCCCATCCCTGCTCAGCACAGGAGCCTGCACCAGCTCTGATCACCTCATCCCAGCCTCCAGAGCACCACAGACACAGAACAGGGGCTCAAGGGGCACAGGAAGAGCGTGTGCAGTGCAGAACAACATTGGAAGGGACTTTTGGTGATGGCCATCCAGCCCATCACGTTAAAGGCTAATTAAAACCTTCCTGGCAGACTGCCTGGTCACTGCTCTCCAGACAGCACGCACTGCTAGGGCCTGCCTCAAGCACACCAGAATATCAGGATCGATCAAGCATGATTTATGATCCTTTCAGCACGCCAGAACTTGAGCCAGCATTACCTGGTAGGTATGGATCAGGTCTTTCAGAGGGTTTTGTGAAGGCTCTTACATTTGGAAGGCGTGTTTTCCTCTCTCCTTTAGCCATAAAGTTCTTCCCACTTCCTCACCTACCTTCACAGACACCAGCCTTTTCCCAGACAATACTAGCTGGACAAGAAGGGACTGTTTTTTCCTCATTTGATACACAATGTTAATCAGATACAATCAAGGGTAAAAAGCTGAAAGCATCCCAGGGAGGCCACCCTAATGGAAACAGGGTCACAGGAACAGAGCAGATTAAATTCTTGTAAACAGCTCCATATCCAGTCCCCCCACTCACTTCCAGCAGCTGAGGAAAAGAAACACCTTCTTACCAAAACCAGCAGCATGATTAACAGTAACAGGGTGAGGGTATGGATGGCAAACCCTCCCCCACAATCCTAAGAAATCTATTGCCTCCTTGGGATTACATCCAAATTGTAATCCCCACCCCAAATTTCTGATGAAGCTCATCTCTTACCCACACCCATGTCATCACACCAGGGCAAAAACTGCAGCCAGAAGGTCACAGGCAGGTTCTGGGGCTGTGTGACACCTTCAGCGTACAATGTTTGACAGAAGTCAAAGTCTGAGTTACCCTCTTTAGGTAACCCCAAAACATCACCCGGACTGTTACAGGATGTCCTGACTGCTACTCCCTTAAAAACCTCTGGGTTTAAAAAGGAAACAAACAAAACCACAAGAAATTATCTTAAGCTTTGCTTTCTATTTCTAAAATTGCCATTATAGCAGCATTCAAGCCACATTAAAAAAAAAAAGGAAAGAAGATGCATTCAAAGCATTTATTTTAATAAAGCTAGAAATCCTAAGAATCGGTAATCCAGGCCACATCCACTCAACTGTAGAGTCTTTTGTTCAGCACCGACTCCAGTAATGATCTAGAAGTCATACTAGGCAAATAATCAACATGAGCTTCCTTGCTGTGGCAGAAAAATAGGCCACTGAAAATCCCTGGACAAACAGAAAGGGCAATAGCATCACACATACATAATATGAACAAGACCAGTGCTCGGTTCTGGTGTGCACCCTTTAAAATAAAAAGACTGCTACAAAAATTACTCAAGGACTGGATAAAATCTCATAGCAAAGGGCCTGTGGGGCTCAGGTCACTGGGTTAATCAGGACATTGTGACATGTTTTATCCTAATGTGCAAGTACTCTCATGGTAACAAAATACCAGAAGGCTCTTTAAACTAGTAGAGAAAAGTGAAACAGATAAAAGACAGTTGTTAAAGTAGTTGTATATTTGTAGTTCGATCTTCAGTAATTCAAGCATCACTTTTTTTGGTGGCTTATTTATTTTTGTAACTACTTCATTCATAGAAAGAAGTTTGGTATCATTTCAAAATGGGCATCAAACAAAATTGATTTAAAAGAGACAACTGACAGCTGTTGCTCACAAATACCAATGGTTTTGCTCAAAAGACTAGGTACAACAGAACAGAACAATTCCAAGGACTGATACATATGATAAGCATCCTCCAGAAAGCCAGAATTTTACTGGCGGGACTGGACATTTCTGCTTCACCACAGGCAGAAATGTTCACTCATAACAAGAGGTGGTTTTGCATCTCACCACACAGTAAAAGAAAAGCTTCCCAAGTATAAAGACAGTATTAAAACTGCACCCTCTTGACACAAAGCCACCCTATGGGAATTTTGACAATAACGGGCACGGCTGTGTTTCAGAATAATGTCATGGTGTGGGTTTTGGGACAAATCCTCACCTGAGAAAAGCTGCCACAGCGACAGCAGCATCAGTCATACCATGAGAGCGTGCAGCAGCTGAGGAGCTGCCATTGCACCAAGAGAAGAAATTATAGAACTTGCACACTTTGCACCCCCAGTTTGCAAATATAACAATGAATTAATTCACAGTAAACAGCAGGGAAGCGCTTTGCAATGCATAAACAATGTAGTAAGAAACAATTTAAAAAGTCACAGTTTCTGGAACTGCTGTCACTGAGCACAAACTTTTAACGCTCACTTAAATAGCTAAAACTGCACAAAGGTGTCACTTTGGAACACAAACAGTTATACAGAAACCATATAATCTGATGCAAAACCCTTGGGCAAAGAAGGAAAAATAAACAACTAATTTTAGAACCTGAACACTCCATTAGCAATTCTCACCAATTAAAATATGATGCAACTGCTGTCAACAGGCAAATTTCAGTTGTATTTTAAGAAAGGATTTAAATACAAAATACACAAGCTACTGCACTGTAAGGATAATAAGTCAACTACCTACAAGCAGCACAGAGGCCAAGAAGAAGAAACATTCAACTGGCTCTCTTTGCCTGCCCAGTGAATGGATGCAATGCTCAAGACAGACATGCTGCACAATCCCTCATTTCTCCTTTGACTGCAGTAAATCCATACCATAATCTCCAGAAGTCTAAAAGTACCTTAGTAATCTAAATGCCGATGAAAGTCTATCGAAAATTTAATCCTTAAACTCACTTGTGATAGCAACATAGACCTGTACTTAATTATTTGAAAGCTACTAGGTATCTTTATTGTTTGCAGGGGGTTGGGGATAGGAGAGCAATGGATGGACACAAGCCTCAGGCTGAGGCCACTAAACTGAGGTCTACCAAAAAAAATTCACTAAAGTTGCTCTAAAAAACTTCCTCAAAACCTATTTATTTTGACATATATATCACTAACTTCATTACCTCCTAAAATATAAACCAAATTATATAATCCAGAAGGGAAGGGAGGAAAAGATTTTACAGGGAAGCATTTCTAAGCACAAAAAACTGGCACAAAGGTGAGGAGGACCAGTCCTCAGCAGTGCAGAGGTCACTTCAGGGACATTCTTGTTTCAAAGAAATATAAAAAGGCCAAAAGAAATTAACTTGTTTACTGTTGAGAGCCCTCAGCAAGGGTAAGGACAGGACTGTTTCTATTTACCTCTGCAGCAAAAGAATGGTTTATTCAGTGCATCGGCACAACTGATCCTCCCATCATATCCTGCCTGTTCAATGTTCACATCCTACATTGAACTCCTCTTCCACTCTGGCACAACCAACACTGGTCATCAACCAGCCTGACAAACTCACAGAGCAACTCCAGGTCTGAGACCTCAGATTGCTAAAAAACAATAACCCAAATTGTAGATCCTTTTCTGGCAGCAGGAAAAGAGCAATGCACTGCTTTGGTTAAAGCAAGCATTATAGCGTTTCCTATGTCTCTTACAAGCCTCCTGCAAGGACAGAAGATGGAAAGAGTGAGGTGTGCAGAAACTGAACAACTCTTCACTTTGCCTGCGAGGAGTTATCAGATAGCTTTCCTTTCCTGTCAGCAGAATAAACTGACTCCCAACAGAAGAACTTTAACAGCACTCTGTCAGGGAGACAGGCACATTCTATTTCAAAAAAAGAGAACAAAGCAGCTGCCACAAGACCAAATAACATCCCACATTTTGCTCCTAAATACCACTGCAGCTCTTCAGGGCTCAAGGTCTCATTCATTACATTGCTGCAAGAAGGGAAAAGGATTTTTCAAAGAAGCTTTCTTAAGTTACGCATCCAAGTCTCAAAGCACTTAGATTTTCTTTAAAAAGGCCCCCACGCTATGTATTCAAAATCCCTCAAAGCAGGCACTGGACAGGACAAACATCTCTCAGCCACCACTGCAGCATTTATGCATAGAAAAACTGCAACACCCACATCAATTGAGATTTTATGTGCCAATACTGCTGCCAGGTGCATGATGCGGTCATGTTTTAAGTTCTAGAAAATGGTTCATCATTATTCAAATTACTTGATAATTAAGAACACCAGTACTTCAACTCTCAAGCAAACTTAGAGATGCATAATAAAACCACATTAAAAAAAAAAAAAGGCCATGCAGTAACTGATTTTACTTTAACCATAGTTCATTTGAATACTAATTCAAATTGCTGTAAAGTGAGCCACTCAGTGTAGCAAAACACATCTTACAGTGATTGCATGAACTTCAGCACTTCCTTACTGCCCTGTGCTTTCCCTCCTCCTCCTCCTCCAGACAAATGGAGACTTTATTCCCATCAGTGTTTCCTCCAGCTTCCCACTAGCAGTATGAGGAGAAAGGAAAAATGGGACAAGAACAGCAATATCCATGGAGTCTCTCAGCATCACCACTGCTGTGCTTGCAATCTGCACCCTCATTCATCTGTTCACTTTCAGGGTGGGAAGAGATTCTGCTTAGGCCACAAATATGTGACAGCTCAAGGCATAATGCAGGAATCTGCTGTGTCCTGGCAGCTGTGCCTCAAGAAGATGAGTGTACACTGAAAGGCAAGCGTTTGGAGACAGGACCAGTGCAGTCCAGAGCCATTCAACCTGTCCCCACTGAAATGGGCTGAGATCACTTTGGAGAGCTGGACAAACTCTTGGCACATCAAGAGAAAGAAGCCAATTTGATTTGCCCTGGGGCAAGTAATTGTACCCTGCAATACAGATAACATGATCACCAGCACAAGATACTGAGTAAAGGAAAAATCAACAGCACTCACAGATCATTTTTTCTGTGATTTTTTTCTTCTCTAGAGGCTTACTGACACACAAATGTGAAAACTAGTTGCTTTCATCAAAAGTTATTCTCTAGCTGGGCACCTCCGGTTGGCCACACCCCAGGTTCTTCTGCCCAGTGGAAAAAGGTGCATTAACACACATCTCCCTTCCCTGCTTTGCTTCCAGCCCCTGCACATCTCCACAGAACCGACACTCCCTGCTGGAACTGGGCTGTATCTGGCCATCTGTGAAGTTACATTCCCATCAACCTGCGCAAGAAAACGCAGATCCAGTTTTCACTTGGAGGAAACACTGAAATTAGGTTGCCTCATGAAGAAGGGAAAACTTGGGGAAGATATTCAGACACATAAAGCAGCAAGCAGTCCCCAGAAGGAATATATATCAACCGTAAATTAACCCATGTGATGCATATCTAAATCTTCGGCTGCTTCCATATTTTTAAGAATACTTGTCTGATGAGATTACACTTCCTAAAATACTTAAGAATTGTTTAGAATTAAACTTTAAGTAGAATGGAACATAAATAATTACAATTTCATCAAGACACAGAAGCAACCCTGATCCTTAACAACGGAGGCACAATAACTTGGGCAAACAGAAATTAGGCTCATTTTTTCATAATTTCTCCGATTAAAGTTATATATTAGCTCAAGTACAGTGTTATTACTAGAGCCTTAGGCTTCAGAGCACATCATGCCACATTTGGCTGCTAAAAAGCAGCAACCAAATGATTAGTACTTTTTTCCAAGGACAGTTGAGATTAATAGTTTGAAGTCATTTCCTTAATTTAACCATGAAACTTGGAACATTTAAATTAGAGTCAACTTTAATAACATTTTATTTCAGAAAACTCTAAGTATATTAGTCCTTGAGCACTGATTATAAGATGGATACAGTCCTCACTGTTAACTGTCTTTTCTGTAATTGGGAACAAATCCCAACTATTAAATTTACAGAACTTGGTAACAGTACAGCCAATACTTGTCCCTGCAAAGACCCAGAAACTGTGAGTAAAACCATCACCCTACTGAAATCACTAGGTGATTTCCAGTGATTTTTATGGTACCAAGCAGGGTCTATCTATTCCAAAAAAATTTCCAGTGTGGATGCGGGTGGGACCGGTGAAGGACACAACCTCTCTGGGCTTGACTCACAGAAGCCCATCACTGCTCTAAGACCTCCCTTTTCTGAGCAGGATCAGAAACCCTTACATCCTTCTTTCCTAGACAAGAAAAAGAAGGTATAGGGGAGGAGAGAGCAATAAAAGAAACCTAACTCAAACATACAGGTAAAAAAATCCTCCTTCTCTTCCAAGCAGAGTAACATCCCCAGCCTGGATTCAGGCTTTGTAGAAATTGCAATATGGCTGGGGGAATTCCAGCTACCCGCAAATTGTGTTCCTTTCTTGAATGTACTGAAATCCCTTCCTCCTGTGATGCCTCTTCTTCCCTCCCAACTTGAGAAAGCCTCTTCCTCTGGCTGCTAGCACAGACAGCTCCTGTGAGGACCTGAAGACTTTTGAGAGCCAGGTCCAGGCCCTATTAACCACAAACATGCCAAGGGATAGCAAAGTTCTTCCTGGAGTTTCCCCCCCAGAAGCGAATCACAAGCTCAGCTCTTGCAGCCTGGGAAGGCTCACTTGACATTCTTTATCTGCAAGGACTCCATTAGCAACTTCCCGTAACATAGAATGTATTTTAAAACAGCACTGAAAATAAGGGATAATTAAAATGTACGAAGTGTCATCTTCATAAAAGCCACAGGACTAAATAAAGTCTTGGAGGGCCCCCTCCTGTACATTCCGTATTTCTCTACGTGCACAATGCACCTTGTCTGTAAAATCTTCACTAGACAAAGCCAGTCTTCCCTGTACCTTTAAAAATATCTGAAGTAGTATTTGATTAGTTCATAAGGCACAGCTCCCAGTATAATTTTTCCTCATGCAGAAGACAGTTACATGCAAAATTAACTCTCAGCTCAGATCTATGAAGACTCAAAATCCAAAACCCATTTAGGCAGTTACTAGGTTAGCAACAATTTGATTCATTACGAAAGAGCTAATCTAGACTCAAGAAAATTACTTTCATTTATGCATCTAGCTTAAGAAAATGGTAGCAATTGTCATTCTTTAGACGACAGGACTGTCAAAGCAACAGCTAAGAACTGCAAAAATGTGTACTTTTGCCTTTACAAAAAAATATTTACTCTCTCTTGGCAAAGCACCGAGAAATCAGATAGCAAAGATATCACCGTAATGCTAATATTTATGTCTTACTGATTTTTGGTACTGTGAATTTAGATTAATGAGCAAACAGACCCCATGGAAACAACCTCTCTTACCTTGTCTTGGTTTGATTTATTAACCAATGCAATTACCAGTGACAAGCCCACAGAGAAATGCACTAAACAGTTCAGAAAGAGGAAAACCTTACCCACATATTTTTTGTGCCAGAGTGACTCCTTTCTCTTACTGCAACCAAAGCAACAGCAACAAAAATACCTACTTAAACAGTGAAGCCCTATTACAACACTCCTAACAAAGGAATACTGCAAAGACTTATTTTCTACATGGTTCATTTATTGTTACTGAACAAAGAAAAGAAGAGCCTTTATGTTTCCTCACAAAGTAAAGTGATTTGCAGGGGAGAAAACAAGTAGTGACCTCTCCTCCATTTAAAGGGAGCTGGATATGAAGCAGAGGGAAGAAATACCTTACTTCTTTAATCCTCTCTCTCAAATGCTATGAAAAGGTACAGAAACACTTGTGGTAGGTACTAAATGGTTAATATCTGGCCGGGATTCCCCGCCAACACAAATTCCGATGATTTGCCATTGGATGTTGTCAGCACCGATGTCCTGTTATAGTCCACAGAGATCCTCCCTGCAGCTTTCCTGCCTCGGGCATCTCTGATGTACGGGATCAGAGTGAGGCGTGCCCGTTTATCGGATGTTTCACTCACCGCCCCTTGCCTGCACGCACTCCAGGTACTGCTGCTCCTCAGAGGAAGGCACACGGGAGCAAGCAAGGCACCGAGGGCTAACATGGTAGCTCTGTACAGAAACTAAAGGCATAAAAGGCTTTCTGGAAAATAGTTTGCTTTCCAGGCAAACCTTTAGCGATGAACAGTCCTGAACATTCCTAAGTATTACACAGCTGTTTTACGGCTTCTGGCGTTAAAGAGTTTACCAACACCCTGCAAGCGTCCTGCTACCCTCTGCTTGCATCCATCTTCATATTCAAACCGTAATGTAAATATTATCTGGCTCAAACATCGCTGATTTAAATCAGCAAGTCATACAATACTGTCATATTAAACCAACATCAGGGCTTGTTTTCATGCAGCATTCCTGGAGCCTGCCTTCTAGATGTAATTACTGTACAATATATATCAGAACCAGAGAGAAAGGCATCACTCCGAGGGCTGAAATTGAGAAGAAATCAATACAAAGAAGATAAACGTTTCGTCAAAAGCTGCAGAGGTATTAACCCTCTCCCCAACTTAGTTTATTTTTGCTTCAAATCATTATACCATGTGAGAAGCTGCTAGAAGGAATGGGATGAGTCTACCTGTTTAGTTCTGCGTTTGGGGTTAGGGAAAAAAGGGTATTTCAGGAAAAAAAAAAGATAAAAAAAAAAAAAAAAAAAAAAAAAAAAAAGGAAACATAAGTGGAAGTTCCTATAAAGCCTCCAGAATGTAATTATTTCTTTACACGCTTGAACACCTGGACGCGGCGAACACCCAGGGCTGCCTCAGGAGCCCCCGGGAAGGACGGGAGAAGCCGCGGGGGGAACGCAGCTCCCTGGGAAGAGGGGCTCGCGCTGCCTCAGGCGCCCCACTCCGCGCGCGCCCCGCGCGGACCCCGGCCCATCCCGGCCGGGAGGGGGGAGCCCAGGGCACAGCGAAGGTGCCGCCCCGCGGGGTCCCG